>JANPWX010000024.1:2533377-2633324 GCA_024734555.1 Trochalopteron elliotii | reverse complement strand
TCCCTTCCCTTCCCTTCCCATCCCATCCCATCCCATCCCATCCCATCCCATCCCATCCCATCCCATCCCATCCCATCCCATCCCATAGAAAATATTTATGATGTGCTTCAAATAGCCATCTAAATAGCTATAAAGCCTATTAGGAGGCTTTCTGATTACTTAAAGAGTTTTTCATTCAACAGAGAGAAGACAGCATCTCATAGGATTCATGCAACACTTTCCTCTGCATTTTTTCAGAAAATTCCTCGGGAAAAAAAAAAAAAAAGAAAGAAAAAACCAACCAAACAAAAAAACCCAAAAAATCCCCAACAAAACAAACAAACAAGCAAACAAACAAAAAAATAAGCCTGTATTGTCTCTAGTTAATTTACCACTTCCTTCCCATGGGGACTGGCCTCTGCCATGCTGCAGTGGAGTCTCATGACATTGCTGTATTTCATATCTGAGGTGTACCGTGGGGCATGAAAGTATTAGATACCTCCTGTTTATGAAAGAGGGTGTTTTCACTGAAGGATAAGGGTGTTTTCTCCTGGTTATTTGAAACAGAGTCAAAAACCAGACAGAATAAATGACAACTGTGAAAAACCTTTCTTCAAAGATTCTGATTGATTTGATGGGATTTTTCTACCACATACCCTAATAAAGTCTGGAAATAGATGTGAGAATAATGACATAGATTTCAAAGTGAAACACAGCATTAGGTTTTGTAAAGGTAATTTTTTCATGTTTTTGCCAAATATTGTCACTAAGAATTTGCTTTTAAACCATCAAAAGAAACATACACGTACAATAATGACAAATTAAATCTACAGCTGAAGGTGGAAGGCTTTTTTCCCTTTTGAAGCTGAATTTATTGCTTTGGGAAGACATCAGATTGATGGATCTTGAAGTGCCCTATTTATTCATATAACAAGTGACAAGCTTCCCTTCATTGCAGCTTTCTTCAGATTCTCAAAAAGAGCAGCCCCACAAATCTACTTACAGCAATGATAAATATTTAAGACACAAGATCGGAAATATACTGTAATTTGTCTGGTGACAGTGTTCTATTCCAGTAGCTTTATATCTTTCATAGAGATGATTAATGACCTTGGGGCTTTAGGTACAGGCTGTAGAGTGACAGTCCTATGGTGCAAATATATCCAAAGGCTCAGGATATGAAGCGTTTGCTCCAGCCAATGGCAAGGAAGATAATTTCTAAGTCCATGTGCTGTGGAGAAACATCATGTTGCACCAATGACAGTTAGAAACGTCATTTATATATTTTGCTAACATGTAGTTGCTAAATGGAGATGTTTAGTGAGTACAGGGTAAGCAAGTAACTTTTAGCCCTGCTTCAAAAGCAGGGTACTGTAATCAAGCCCCCAGTTTTCCTTGCAGGTCTTCTGTTTATATCTCAAAGAAAAATAGCATATTGTTCTAAAATATGCCATCTTTCTGCCCCAGCATATTTACTGCTACTTTTTTCCCTTTTAAGCCTCAACTGTTCCTGGCTCGTACTGGTCTCTGCCCTTCAGCAAACAGAGTCAATCCCTCTGCTCATCCCAGGCCGCATTAGTAGCTGTTATCTGCTGGCATTAACCACAGCTGCTGGACAGCAGGGCTGAAAGGGAAAATTTTCCTGTGACTGTACAGCAGCTGAGCACCCCACTCCTTCCTCCTGTGCACTCAGTGGACCCCACTGTGTGTCAGCACAGTTCCCCTAGATTCCTGCCACTGCAAATGTCTGCTTTCAGTGGATTTCCTTGTGACTTTTTAAACATCCCTTTAGATATGGCCTCCAAATCTTTTTTGAGGTTTGCCTATCAGTGGTTTATTTCTATCACATAAATAAAATATAAAAATGAGCATGCAGAAGTTTATTGTGTTATGATGGGAGTTTGTTCTCTTGTTTAAACTTAGAAAACCTCTAAACAAATGGGAGGTATTTTCTGGCAAAGGGATTTCTCCTTGCCTGGTATAATATATTCTCCTTACAATTTTCAGGTAACAACAATGAGAGAAAGGTGTCTGTAAAAGAGAAAACTTGTTAGCAATCAGGCTAGTACAGCATGGAAAAAACTAAAAAAGAGTCTTAGAAAATC
This sequence comes from Trochalopteron elliotii, assembly GCA_024734555.1. Classification (NCBI taxonomy): domain Eukaryota; kingdom Metazoa; phylum Chordata; class Aves; order Passeriformes; family Leiothrichidae; genus Trochalopteron; species Trochalopteron elliotii. The sequence goes on along the minus strand of JANPWX010000024.1, from coordinate 2,631,240 downwards.
CCAAACAGTAAGTGTTTCCCAAGTATTCTTTCTTATTATAATTGTGTTTCATTCTTACTTTCACTCTGGCCATTCTCAGTTCCAGGAAACCTTTTCAATTCCTACTCATTTGTTGAATTGTTTCATTACAACATGTGTTTGCATTTATTGTCTGTATTACCACTTAACACACACACAAAAACAATGGTGCTCTTCAGATGCAATTTATAGTTATCATAATTTTGCTATGGCTTTTTACTTTCTCAGCTAAGATCAATTTCTGCCGTATCTAACAAGTCAGAATGTGTGACTTTCAGTACTTTGTGGTAACAAGATAGTCTTCTATATGGAACATAAAACTGGTCTTCAGAGTGGAAATTTTTCAGCAGGAAAACAAAACAAAAAATTATGGCAACTGTTTCTGTGGGTTATATTATTTATTTATGAGCCACTCCATGCCTTTTCTCTGTTTATTGGGGGAATTCTGAAAAATAGTAGGAGTTATTGTTGCATGTACAGAACTTGTTGGTTTTAATCTAGTTAGTTCAGGATTAGTGGCATTGAAGTAGTGGTATGTGATTAGATTTACCAAAGAGTTATTCCTTCAAAGCCGCTGCATATCCTGAGGTTTCTAGTCCCACATCTTCACCACAATGAATGGAGTTCTCTGCAAATGCAAATCTCTGCTGGTAGAGAAAAATAACACTTTTCTGGCTAATGCCTGTAAAAAAAAAAGGGCCTAGAACTTAAATGTCAAAGAAAATTATTTCTAACCCATCCATTACTAGTGAAAGATTATACAATTCACATTAGCAGCATTGAAGCAGCACAGAGGGTCTTTACTGATAAGATCAACCATCAGCAACAGAAGATCTGTGAGAACCCTGGGATGTTCTGGAAAAAGAGGAATTCACCCTCCATGGAGGAGAATCAGATTAAGAAATATTTAAACAAACTGAGCATTCACAAATTGATAGGATCTGATGGGATAAACCCACAGGTGATGCGGGGTCAGGTGTTGCCACCACAAGGTCACTCTCAGTTATCTTCGAAAAGTTGTGGTGATCAGGAGCAGCTCATGTGAGCTGGAAGAAAGAAAATGTCACTCACAACTTCAAAAAGGGCAAGGAGAAAATACAGAATGGTCAGCCACAGCTGAATCCCTGGGAAGGTCATGGAACAAATCATCTTGGAAGCTGTTTCCAGCTATATTAAAGACATGAAGGTAACTAAGAGATGGATTCACTCATGGGAAAATCATGCTTAACTAACCTGATACCTTTCTGTGATAACACGGCTCTCTTGGTGGATGTGAGGAGATCAGTGAATATTAATAAGTCTTTTGACTCTGTCCATTATAACATCCTCTCAGAGAAGTTGTTTAAATACAAATTAAGTAGGTGGGCAGTGAAGTGATCTGAAAACTGTTTGAACTGACAGACTCAAAGGATTGTAGATAGCATTTTGGGAAGGAGGTAATAGTAGAATCCACTGTACATTCTAGCCTGAGGATGAATAGTATGGAATACCCCTCTGAATAATATGGAATTCTGTTGCAATTAAAAAAGTGAACTTTACTCTTCCAAGACATGACCATATATATTAGTCTGTATTGTATTATATTATTTTATACACAGGCTAAGAGAAGGTTAATATGCTGTGCTTATTATGTAATCTTAATTTCTTTACAGACTCATACACAAATAACTGATTTTATGAAGTATCAGGGAATATCATGAACATCAGAACTCAGATTCATTCCACCTAAACTTCACACCCTTAACTTTGATGAACTCATTTAAAAATGCTGTCACAATGTCATCCCACTAAAATCAGACTAGAGGAAAGATGGACACTCTTCCTTTCATACCTGAGCATTTGCAAGTACCCCAGAACGTGATGTTCTGCACATCCTGAGTCAGCCTTGTTGTCGCAAGCACAACATGAAAGAACGACACTCACGTCAGGTTGAAAGGTGAACAGAGAGAGAGGAAATTTATTATGATTTGGGGTTTAAATAGGATTTGGAATTTGCTCAAGGATTGGGGAATGAGAGGAACACCCCTCTGACCCCAGTGGTCAAACTAGCAGTCCATCACAGAGAGGAATGAAAACAATCTACTTTTGTTTATGTTAAATGCGTGAGAAACTCCAGTAGAAAATATGTAAACAATCATCAGAAGGCTGAAAATCAGGGCAACACCTTGTTTTCAAGGATTTGGGTATTTGCTGTGCATTGGAACCTATCACCATTGTGATGGATCTGTTAAACACTTCTGCAGAGATTCATCTGCCTGAGAGCAGATAGTTAAAGCAGTAGTTAAATTGGGAAGGTGGAATGTGACCATTCCAACAGGAGACTCAGATCACAAGTGACAGTGATGCAATACCCCCAGAAATATTCTCATATTTTGTCCAGGCACTTAAAGCTCAATTCGTAGTTTGCAATGGAGAGTCAGAAGTGTACTGCTTGAAATTTGTTAAGTGAAGCTTTTCCCTCTAAATAAAAATCACATTTGTAATGCATATCTGACATTTTGATTTCTAAACAAAATACTTTTACCATTAAAACAGAAGAAAAGGCATGGAGGAAATATTTATTCATTTTCATTTCTCTCGAAATTTTCCTCAATAAATCCTTGCCCATCTGTTCTAGTGATCAATATTTATGATACATAATGAACATTAAATCACTGGTGAAGTATCTCCAGGATTCATCCTGTATTCTGTAGATACTGCTAATTTTGACATATTGATGTTATGTGGTTAATTTTTCTAACACATAGATCAGTCTAGAGATGCTTTCATTTTGCTTTTTCTTTGCTTTTGAAGAAAAGGTCTAGTGAAAAAGAAAAGGTCCAGCAATACTTTAATTCTTTTCTTCTTTCTCTTGAGTCTGCTAATGCTTGGCTTTGTTAAATGGGTATAAATCATAGCACAATATTACATTAAAAACATTTCTGTGTAACTGAATTTTGAACTGAACTGACTGTGTTAGATGTTCTCCATTTCATCTTACTCACAAAGTGAACTGTTGAAATGAAATCAGGGTGGTGAAGCAAATCAGGAAATACTATGAATTGATATTAAAAAAAAAAGAATTCAAAGAACCCTGGAGAAGGGTGTTCCAGGTATTTCATCATATTGAATGAACAAAAAATCACTTTGTATGCACTTGGTACACAAGTATCTGCCTGAAATCCTCAGAGCCCATGAAGTATTACCATAGTGCATAAGCACTTTCATTGTTATTTTTGAGCTTGCTTTCTTGCAACTCTCCATTGGTGCAATTCTTGCAGAAATTGGTGGGAACTGAGAACTGATATGTGGAAAAATTAAAGTTGTGGACAGAGCAGTATGCACTAAAAATAGAAAGGAACCCAAAACAACACAATGCAGAAAAGGTATGCAACAAACTGATATTTTTCCATAATTTCCAGCCCAGTTCAAATGTCTCTTAAATGTATGCTCTTAATTACTTTAAAAAGCACTAGCAATCCAAATTAAGCTCCAGGAATATCGTGTTTGATTCTGGCTTCCAGAGCAACTTAAATTCATTAAATCTTCCACACCAATCCGCTTTGTTACTTTTGGCATATCCACAATTTTTTGTGTAATAAAACATTGCATAAAGGGTTTTGTAAATTGAATTTAGCACTATGCCAGCAATGTAGCCTGCAAACCTAAATGCTCCTGAATTAAGCTTTTGTCTTTCAGATTTGTAGATATTTAACAGGGATATCTCTAGGCATAAGTGTACATACTTGCATACGTATACATGTACGTGTGTGTGTGTATGTAAATACATGTGTGTATCTGTCTAATATATATGAATGCTGACAGGTGTTGCATTTGAAATATAAGTGAAACTTTACTTCTTTGTCACTTCAAAAACCATACAAAATGAAATGGAGAAGAAAACCCCAACTTTATAACCAATTTCAGCTTTTGATAATAATGTTAGAATTGTATTGGGAGGATACATATGAGGAGAGCAAAAAGAATTCATCCCACTATGGAAAATTAATGAATTAAAAATGTTTTTTCACCATCTGCTTCTCTCATGAAATCTTGAGATTTGTAAATGGCAGTTTTGAGTACGAGTAAATCTGAGATTTGGTGGCTTTTCTTCAGAGACTGTAATCTTGAGACAATGTTCTTCTGTCTGTTTTAGAAGTACACTTTTTACATTTTCAATTACCCAAAGTACCTAAAAGTCTGTGTGAGGTAAGTAGTCTGAGCAGATATCTTTGTCCTCCTCATCTGTACAGTACATGAATATATGAACAGCTGTGGAGATCTGGAAGTGTATCTTTGTAAGAGAGAGTTCAAATGGTAATTGTAGGTAGTCACAGCCAATACTCCAGCTAATATTCTCTTGCTCAAGATTCAAATGTTCCCTATCACTGCAAAATATTATCCCTTACAATTGTAAGCAGATGTCTTTTAAAATAAGGCTCACACCAGGGGAATTATTTTACTCTGTTATGACAGGCTTCCACATAATCTGCTATGTGAAGTGGGTCATTATATATAAAGTTTTTGCTTCTGTGCTGCAAGGCCTCCTGCATGTGTCCTGGAGAGGAGCTGCTCATTGTTCTGAACTGAGTAGTTTCATTAAAATGTTGCAAAACAAAAAGGGTTCTGGAAGTCCCCAGCTTTATTTTTCTCATATACCATCTCTATGGTAATGCTGGGAGCAATGATAGCAGTTCCCAGTCACATTTCTGCTCAGAAGGAAGCTATTGGCTTCCTAGGAATTATTTATGCATCTTTCATGGCAGTTAAGTGTTATGCAGTTTAAGAATCTTTGGTTCAAGCAAAGGGATTTTACTACTATTCATAAACTAGACCTATTATTTTTACTGTTGTTTTATTGTTGCATTGTGTTGTTGTTTTATTGCTGTATTCCTAACCAAGCAGCATGTTTGCATTCACAAACTGTTTTTAAAGTAGGATAATCAAACCTAAAAATGTGCTAAAGGGAAACCAATACAAGTCCTGCTCCAAGTGAGAGATAACTTTGACACCTGACAGAAAAAAAACGGTTCTTGATGAAAGTTCTCAAGATGCAACCTTCCCTAGACCTTGAAGTAGCATATTTCTGGGCTATAATGAAGTCCAGATAATTTGGGATTTTGTGACTGCCCCAGAGAGAAACTAGCAGAGAAAATTTGCTTAAGTGGCCATCAATATTTAATAAACTTTTTGGCATCTGTCAACCACACGAGTTTCAGGGACATCTGTTCCCTGAGTTGGCATTCAGTTTGGTTTATCTATGAGGTATGGATCAGATACCAATACTATTGGTTCACTCTTCAACACTATAAATAACCCTGCGTGCAAGCAATTGCTTAAGCTTTCAGCAGGAACATATGTGACCCTGTAAAGGTTTGACCTCTTGTCTATCAGCACAGTGTCAGCTGTTCTCATATGTTTCAACTCAGCATTTTGAAGATCAGCTGTAAAAGCCATTAATAGGGCATTTATATTGAAAGGACTCAGAAGTTCCTTTCCTGATTGCATTAAGTTAATTAAGGTTTCCGCTTTTGCAGATGATGTAGTTAAGATAGATAACCAGAGATGCCTGCACATACCAGTTATTTCTTTATCTAAATTGCTGAAGTTGAAGCTTATAAACTGGTAAACAGGAATTGTAATGTAGTTATAAAATATAGTGAGAAGGTGGTCCAGTGAAAAGAACTAATAATGTCAGTCTTCCAGCTCCACAGACTAGTGGTGAGCAAAGAAAAAGTAAATTTTTTTTCATTTTAAGTTTCCTAATAGGCTTTTCTTCAAATGGGATCCTTTCAGCTCCTTTCTGGCATGGAAGATGTATAAAATAAATATATTAGTCATGTTTTCATGGCTTTGGCAGAACTTCTGCAAACAAGTGTCTTTCAGGAGGGAAAAGAAGGGAAAGTCAATGATTTGTTGGAGATACTATATGATATTTGTTAGATATGTGGGAGTAAGTGAACAGAATTAATATGAGCCACTTCAAGCAATTGAGCTATAAAAACTCTGGGCCTCTAGAACAATTTATTCATCTCAAATCTTGCCCTTATCTTTGAGGATTGTATTTATTTCACTATGAGGAAATTAAAATTATTATTAATGTGATAACACGATTTTCATTCAATCTAAGGGGGTTTTTTGCCTTTCTTACTGTTGCAAAAAGTTCTTACGTATATAAATTGTATGCAAAACTAATTTGTCATAGAAAATAAAAAGTTGTATTTTTTAACCACCTAAAGAGCACTTGTTGCTAATGGCCTGAACTCACAAAGGCCCCCATTCCCTGTAAAGACACTCATATAAAAAAATATAAAGTAAATAATATGTGATGCCAAGCTTCAAATGGTAAAGACAGTGTCCCTGTCTTCCTGTCTTCTCATTTTATTTTTTGTGTTCATCTAGTATCAAGATTAATCTAGAGGCAGATAATAGTCTGCCAATTGTCTGTAAAGAGCCCACTTCAAAGGCAACTGCATTCTTCCAGCAATGCAATGTAAGCAGTAGTAAATGATTAATTATAAGGAAAACAAGTTATCCAATGCCCCAAGGTCATGTCATGCAAATGGGCACTTTGGAGAGGCAGCACCTCTGTGGTCAGTGCTGACTATTGGTCCAGTGTGTTACCATTTCCAGAATCATTTAAGAACTGATAATGTCTATGCAGGACCTTAGACTATGGCCAGCAAACCCTGAGTGCCTGTGTGGCTGTACATGACCAAGAATAACCCACCCCACCTTGCATTCCTACATAAGAAAGAGAGCTAGCAAGATGCTGTGATTTAAATGGGAACTGATCTCTGAAAGTTTATTGAATGCCAGACATAATTAATTAATTGATCCTTGTAAGACCAATGTAAAGTTGGCAGCTACTGTATAGTACTTTTTATGTTGAACTTTTATAAAACAGGAAATTTATAGCTAAGAAATGTGATGCTATAGGCATGATATTCCACAGTCTTCCCCAGGAGGTCTTTGCCATTTCTCTTGAAAACTAAACTGCTTATATCTAGAAAGTCCACTTGGCTTTCAATTTCAGGGCCTACCTGCAAGTTTTGATAACTCACAGGTCATCAAAGCTTAAGGCAATAATAATGCAGAACAAACAAATTCCTTTCATAACTTTATTCCTGTAAAACTTCTGATATGCTTAATAAATACTAGAAATTCTTATATAAAGTATCTATGCCTATATGTTTGATGCTTCTTTTCTTTTGCTGTGATGTGATAAATATAACTGGAAGAAAAAATTAATAATAACTGTTGAGCCTGATTTCTCACTGGAAAAAAAAATCATACAGTCACTAAATTTGTGTTTCAAATTATACTGCTGCTACTATAATTCTACCATGTCAATTTTTTTAGTATTTTAGTATAAAGCAATGATGTTCTTACATCTAGGATTACTGTGGCGATCAGATTTTGAAGCACATCTTGATGTATAAATTACTGATAAAAAATGTTTGCTGAATGTGCACAAGCATAGTCCCTGCAAAAGCCCCCAATAATTACTGTATCGAGCGCAGGAAACAAAAACAAGAGAAAAGTTAAAAAGGCTCGTTCATATGAGCTGCTTTGAGATACATCAGGCCAAGGTAGGATTTTAATTCCTGACTCCTGCTTTACATGGGGGTTTGACTCCTGAAGTTGTGAGGATCTTCCAAGTGAGTTCTGTGCATTTGGATAAGGATTTGTGCACTGCAGAAAATATGTTAGACCAGGTATAGTGAATTCATTCACAGCAGACACAGCATGCTGCAGTTTAATCCCTTGTCACCAATGGGCCAATGTTTACGTTGCTTAAGTGCTAATATGCTAATTCCAACTCCTGGTATCAGGAGGTTAATATGATGCCTCTTTATTGCTTAAGACTGACTGGCACATTAATGGAAAATTGATGAAACTCTTTAGGAATTGTAACACCCTCTGGAAAAAAATATGCAATTCATTCCTAAAGTAAATCTGATAAGCAAATAATTTAAGTCATTTGTCAAAATCAAAAGCAATTGGCAACTCCAGAATAAATATTGCTTTTCTTTCCAGCTACAAAGTTAAACACTAAATGAATTCTAATAAAAATCCAGTGCTTTGTAGGAGAAGGGACTGCATCTTTTCCTTTTGACAGGGTGTTTCAGAGGAAACATGTTTTCCTTTGATGTAAAGATAAAAATCATGAGCCCTTTTCATCCCAGCTTCCAGAATCGGTGTGAAACTAGTGACCCTACTAACATTGCTGATGTTTGACATTGTCAATGCAACTTTATTTGCGTGTTTTGATGTTGGCAATGGTGTTCATCATACTGAAAGACTAACTGTAAATGGAAGGATCAGACAATGAAAGTACATCTGTTCCTCACTTTCTTAACTGGCACCATTTTACTGTTTGGCTCTGATTTCCACTGAGAGAGATTTGGAAACTACTCCTCCTTTACAATTTCACATGCCTTTAGGGGAATCTCTTACCCAAATCATGCTGCTCTGAAACAAGCCTCCTGCAGATAAAAATCCATAGAAATGACTGTTTATCTTGTTGAGTTACATATAGCAGGCTTCCCCCAACAGAAGCATTGCATATGTACAGTAACATCACACAGTTCTATATGAATGCTTTCTCGTGTAAATCAGATTCACTGTCAGATTGTGGCTATAAAAGGTACATTTGAAAGCCTGCTGGTGATAGTGATGAAAATGTCTCTTCTGGCTCAGTCCAAGCACATAGACAGGTTACTCAAAAGTCCTTCCCATTCCAGAAGTGTCAGGAGGGGCACTTGTGCACAGGTGGATGTCATGAGCACATCTGGTCAAAACATCCTTGTTCCTGCTTTTAGATTTCACTGTTCTGTCTATATTATTCTCCTGGAGTGTATTATCAATAATATTGATCTCATCTCATACAGAGGTGATCATGTGCCTCCAGAAAGAACCTAGAAGTGACCAGGATATGGAAATGAAGCAGGGAGCTAATTGTTTGAGCAGAAATGTATTCATAAATGGTGATGTTAGGGCTGATGGAGGATAGTGTATTTCCTCCAATCATTGTGAGTTAATATAGTCCCTTATTTCTAAATCCTATTCTATGTCAAACTAGGTTCTTATTTTCTGTCTTAATGGAAATATTTCAAAAGGATAACATTCTGTAATATAAACAGGACCTCAAAGAAGAAGAGTGTTTTCTTAGATGCTGAAAATTCAGTTCAGAAGTCAAAATCCCAAATTTTGCAAAGCACCTCAAATATTCCTGTGCTTTGACTCCTTAATTTCCACATCACATCCATTTCCCCATCTTATATGACAGTAAAAGCAGTATTGCCAGTTATTTCCTTTCAGGCTAACACTAACTGTTAAAATGTCAAATGCATTGTACTGAAGGCAACAAATCACCTCTGTCCCACTTTCAATCCTTCAAAGGAGCATGGGACAATGATAGGAGCATGTGCTTCCATGACTACTAAGATAAATCATTTTGAAAAAAAACCAAATCTCAGCTGTGGTGTCGTTGCTGTGTTTCTATTAATAGCAGCAAAATACTTCACTGTCAGTGAGCTCCTAGGTATAGTAAGCCAGGTATTTTCCCATAAAAATGTGTTTCCAATTATACAGCTTGCAGAAAAATAATTGGAGATAAAGGACCCAGAATAAAGCAGCAGTAGTTCTGATCTTCAAGATCAATAATTAATAATCCTTTTGAAAGTACATACCTGTATGTTTACATCTCTGAAAAAACATATGTAACAGTATATAGTAATATTACATATATTCCGTATACAGAGTGGTTCCAGTTTATTCCAGGTGGTACCTGGATTATACTGTTTTCTTCCAGTACTGCCATTGCTGTAATTACTAAAAGCCATATGGTTTTGTCATATATATTCCACAGTAAGAGATCTTTCAAAACTATTTACTTTGTTTTGATTAGCACTTCTGACTGAGTAATAACACAAACCTTTTTCTTCATTAATTACTCATGCAGTTCTATCCCTTATCATAAAGATCATGCAAAATAAAGAATCACATTGCCCTTCCAGCAGATTTTTGAGTTGTGGGTAGTGGCTGTGGGGGTTTTATGTGGCTTTCAGAAGTAGAAATATATGTAATCAGTATGTAGATAAAAGCAATTGTAAATACCCCAAAGACTCTGTTCCAAGTCTTTATCATAAATTTCCAGATGCTGGCAGTTAAAAGAAAAAAAATGTATGTATTATGAAATTGTCAGCTATGAAAGGTACTTCCTGAAGCATAGCCAGAGTATAATCTATTTGTTCCATGTTCAAGGGTTCTTTGAAGATGAATTTTATTGTCCGTAGCCGTGCTGCAGATAGCTGCATTATAGCTGTTCATACCTGACAAATTTATTTCCAGGTTTATTTCTTGTCTTAAGCCTGATTGAGCTGTAGAAATTCTACTGTGTAGCTGCAGTCATGGAAACCTGTGGTGTTTCTGTGGCCTGCCATCAGTTTGACAACCAGGAAGGTTTGACAGACAATTTGGTCCTTCTTTTGAAAATAGTCAACACTCATGTTCCCTTCTACAGTCAACTCCTCATTGTTCAGACATTTGGGAAAAGCTGTATTTGATAATAAGCCATTTCAGGGTAAAGCCTGATATTTTTGCTGCGTAGTGTTCTGCTTGGCTCCCAGAAATGGCCAGACTGGTGGAACCAGTGACACGGGACTGATGACTCAGACGGCCATCTATGCCTCTCATCACAGTGCATTGGGAGCCTGAATGAGGGCTAAGAAATAGCTCACCTCTGGTTCCACTTGACAGTAGGAGAAACAGCCACAGTGGGTGGAAGTGTGAACACACAGGGGTAGTCTGTGACATGTATTTGTCCTTGAGGACCATGCTCCCTCCCGCTGGAGAGGTTCTGTTTTGAACATTGACTTTGGTTTTAAAGGGAAAAAAGGCCCCAACATACTGCTTGTTCATGTGGGAACAGCTGCCAGCTAAAAGAGGTGACATTTTTTTCTCTAAGATTATATGCTTTTTTTTTTACTTTAATACGTACGTGGCACAACAACAGATCCTAACAGTTTCTGCAGGGATTTCTAAAAGGGAGTATCTGACCGGGATAGAGCAACCCACAAACAAAAATTCTGATGCAGTTCAGGGGCTCAGTGTAGATCCAGTCTAGTATTTTTTTTCTCTGATGACCTAATCCAGGATCTCAAATATAAAGATACCCAGGAAAACAGAGACCAAAAAAATAGCTCCTAATTTTTTAATTGTGTGGACTACTGCCCTAAGAGAATAAGAGCAAGGCTGGGAAACAACTGATAGAAACTTATCACATTCTTAGAAAATTACTAAAAATCAAAAAGTTTTAAGTTCTGAAATAATATAACTTCATTTTTCATATATTTAAAATAATAGAATTTGAATATAATTTTTAAATTGTTGATCTCTTCTGTAGCCATTTTAGAAAAAACTGTGTATATCCTATATTTTTTTCCAAGTTTGGAATATACAGAAGTCTGAATAGAATTGTATCACAATGATATTTTCAGTTAGGTGCAAGAGTTTCATATAATCTCCATCACTATTCTTGATGCCCATAGATGCAAAAATAATATCATCTTACACATTTGTGAAGCAGAGGAGATAATTCATCTATCACAACATGGAATTTCCTGAGGCATTGTGTAGAAATCAAGTACTCCATACTGTTCTGTAAGCTGCTTCTGAGAGCCTTCCCATGGGATAAAAAAAGATGTACTAAATTTATTACATTTTTTAGATGAATACCCATAGAATCTCACCAATTCCCCTTTTGTCCTCTTAAAATCCTGTGGGACATTTCCATAAAGATGATTTTCAAAATTGCTTAGCAGCCAGAGCTCTCACCAAAGCTTCTGGGGGCTTAGGTTGGTCAGGGTATGCTGAGAGCATTAAGTCGGCGTTTTTGCATTCACGTGTATTCATTCCATGGGAAACAAATGGTTCTCTTACTAAATATGTGTTGTGACAACAGGAATAGTGTGTCCTTGTCAACAGCTGCATGATAAAACAGAGACATCTACTGGTTAAAATAAGAAATAGGAAAAATATCAAAATTCATGCAGAACATTAGACTAAGCCCTGTCATACTGCCCTCCTTTGTTTCCCAGTACAGCTGACTAAAATATTCAAACTCCACTGATGCATTCTGGTTAAAGACAATAGTAAACCTCCCTTTGACTTCCTGAGGAAAAAAAAACAGGCCATGTAACACTGATAGACCCTAATTTTAATAGACCATAGGCATAATAGACATTTATTTGTGGCAGAACAAAACCAGTCTACTGTAGAGCAGGGAATATTCAGCCCTTCTTCTGTCCAAGTCACAGTTTGGGATAAAGCAGACATTCCTGGAACACCCTGTTCAGCACCTGCCAGAGGTATTTGTGCTAAAAGCAGTTTGAATTACAGCCCTAAACTGGAATGTTCCCGTAATTTACAGGCATTTTCTCATATACTATCCTGTTAGTCTGAGCTCACAGCATCATGAGCAGTACCTTTTAATAGTATTTTAATAATGGATAATATATTTTCTGAATCAGGTCTGTCTTCAATTACAATTTGACCTTCCTAAATGGGATATGAAGACATTTACATATTTATTGAAGAGGATTGGTACTCATTTTATGTGCTACAGCACACATCACAACTTAATAAGGGTTTGAAACTGCAGTATTACAGGTGAAGTTTCAAAAGTAATCCTGGAGTGACATCTAGCATAAGGAAATGGCACTTAAGATATGCAGACTTTTAACTAGTGCATTGCAAAAAAGATAACAGGCTGGATTCCTTTCCCTAACAGTTTGTCTTATTCTGCAAGTTTGGGAAATACTGGCATAACGTTTATAAAACCATGGATCAATATAGGTATTCTATACAGAGACTTCATTCTGAAATTTATATAGAAATTGACATGAATCCAAGATAGAAACATTATTTTTAAAGTGTGAATAAACAATTTTGGGCCTATAATTCCAAATAAGTCTGGTAGAAAATATTTGCCTTCAGGAAGACCATACCTACTCATTGTATTATAAGACTAAAAACCAGTCCTATTCAATGGTAAAAAGATGATAAAATGAGAATAGTTTAAACAAAAATCTTAATAAGTTTGTCAGCAAATTAGATTCAAGTGTACAGTCCTGGTTAATAACCCAAGTGTAAGCAAATGCCATTAAAACTAATGGCAAATAGAAACAGTGAGAACCAAGAAATTTGATTTTCAGTTTCCACATTTTAAAAATCAGTTACATCCAGCTTTCAGCTTTAAGTTGAATGTTAATGTCAAAATAGGTAGTGTCAGAATAAATCTGTATATCAAGTGTGCTGATTTTCCCCATTAAATCCATTCAACAGTCTATGCTAAAACTCCTTACGACTAAACAATTGAGGTTTTATTTTGCATTTTTCCTGCTTGTTTATCTCCACTGTGATTTGCTGAGTGTTAATAATAACTTACTGAATGGCAAGAAGTAAAAAGAAGTATCTCCCCTCTGCTGAGATTCCTGCCTCCTTCAATGGCATATTTTCCAGGAAAACAAATATACCAGAGCTATCTTTATTTTCCCAGACTTATCATTTTAGACTGCGTAATTTGCATACCTTCATGTAAGTAACATGACAGGATAAAAGGGATTTACAGTGAATGTGGGCGCCCCGCATCTGCCGCGCCCCGCGTTCAGCACCGGGCCAGGGACAGCTCCCGGGTGCCACCGCCCGATCCAGCTCCGCTCCCTGCCCCGCTCCCGGCCTCGCTCCCTTGGCCTCCGACAGCCAGCCCTGCTCCTGCTGGAGACCACTTCTCTGTTCGGGTCTGGAGGCTGGGCTGTCTTGCTGCGGGGTTCCTTCAGTTTTTGTTTGTTTGGGTTTTCTTTAATGAAATTCCTGTAACGAAGCCAATGTTTTCGTGCGTGAAGTAGCACAGAACAGATCTTGCATATGGTTTGCTATGCAAAAGGATGGGAAACTGCAAGCTCCTTGTCATGACTTCAATGCAAATTTTGAAGAGTCTAGTACATTCATCTAAGTAATAATACTCAGCTTTCACTACAGAAAAATTAGCTAGTACAAAACACAACCTAAATGTAAGAAATACGTCAAAGGTTTAGAAAACTTCTGAACAAGGGCAGGCAGGAACTTTAATAAAGACATCTCATTCATTTTTGATAAGTGTAGGTGAGTTTTCTTCCACACATAAGCACATTTTTCCATTTAGAAATAATACTTAGGAGGCCAAAAGGCTATATATAAATAAAGCCTTTAAGACGATTCTTTCAGTTAACTTTTGTGATCATCTGTAAGGCAGTTAAATCTCTCACATTGTTATCAAGCAAAGAAAGTATTAGCTAGATAAACTTTTTATTTTCACTGTAAACTACCTTGCATTAAATTATTTAATTGATTAAACTAGCCACACTTAATTTCAAGCAGGTACTATCTCTCTTTCTGTCAGTATGTGACAGTCACATTCATGGGCTTATCCAATTTTGTAGTGAAAAAAACCAAAGCAATTCACCTACATTTACTCTGGATCTGCCATGTCTTCTAATTAATTCCTAGGGGACAGTTTGTTATTTATGACAGCAATATGAAATTTTGTATTTTATGGTAATGATATATCATTAAATAGTTGATTTCATGTCTCCAGCTGAAATAGCTTTTTGCTGTTGAACAACAGCAAAAAAATATTAGAGCTGACTTGATATGGATCTTAATATGCTAAAAAAAATAATTCTTATTAGCTCTATGCTGATTCAGTATTCAAGGTTGTCTCCACTGATGCTAAATTGAATACATATGTCTCTTCCCAAACTATGAAGACTGTCTGCATCTGTGACTACTTAAGGTCTCCCACCTTTGCCAGTCCAACAGATGCCTTCAGTATTAGCCTTAGCTTTTGCCTATAATGAATCACAGCAGATTTAGTCAGGCCAGTGCTAAAGATCAAGCTGATAGTCCCATTTTGCAATCCATTGCCTATTACTTTCACATATTGCAATTTCTCTGGTGTCTAACATCACTTTTTGGTTGCAATATTAGGAGATACATCCTGCAAATGTTTGCAGTGTTGTACTTAGTTTTCTACTATGTACCTAATGTGCCTCTAGTGTTCTGAGGGACTTGAGTGGTTCCTGTGTTCAGATTCACAGAGACTCAGTCCATTCCCAGGGTTCTCATTTGCCATATTACCCACTGAGTTGCCTCATGCAAAAACCACCTCAATACTCAGCCATAATCAAATTCTCAAACCCAATCTAAATTCTTAGGCTGAAGATCTTGGTGGTACAAACCCCAAGGCCACCCTTCCCTAAAGCAATAATCAAATCATTAAGTAAATGTAGTTAGCTCACCCCAGAATGCAGGAGGGGTGTATTTTATTACTGTTATCTTAATAGCATAAATACAACAAACAGTGATCTACCTGCCACAGAATGCAGGAGAGATGCATCTTATTGCTGTTACTTTAATCCAGAAGGATATTTTCTAATCTCAAATAAAAAAATAACCTTTCCTAGGCAGGTTTATTCCCTCTGAGATGCTAAGTCTTCTAAGACAAATATTCATCTATGGGAAGGTCAGCGCAAAATGGTGGAAAGACTTTGTGAAAGAAAATGGAATTTATACAGTGCTCTCAAGCAGGAAGTATATTAGATACAGAGAATGGATTTATGACTGAACTTCTGAAGTGAAGATTTTTGCCAAGATAGAAGCAGTTTCTCCAGTCAGGTAGTCCTGTCTTAGCCAGTTTCAAAATACCTTGCTTGACTGCAGCTGTGCTTGGAGAAGTTTGAGTTATCTAGTGGCAAAATGTGAGATTTAACTACCTGTTATCACGCCTTCTGCTAGAATTACCATGGTTATGATCCTGCTGATGTTACCATCACTGGTCTGTCATGCATACTGGCATTGGCAGGCAGCAAACTCCTACCTGCCTTAAACCTCCTCAGACAGGGACTTGAAGGACACCCAATTACAGAAACAAAGGTGGTCCCACATGTTGGTTCCCACTCTGGCTGAGCTTGATAGGACATCCCTGGACAAATGCCACTCCTTAGGTAAAGTCAACATTGAATTTCATAGAACCATGAATAAACATGTGGAAGCACTTGAGTTCACTATCTTCATAGGAACTTGTCTGTCAGGCTAAACTGGAGACAGAGGTTTTTTCATCTACTGATGAACTAGTAGATAATTGTCATTTCTAAAAATACGATGTTTATGGAGATAGTAATGAAATCTTTAGTGAAAACCTTCCAAATGAGTATTTCTAAACCAAGCTGCTTAAGTGAGAGTCATCCCAGTGCAAAGAGACCAAAAAAAAAAAGATTGTGCATCACTTAGACACCAGATAAATACAATGAGAGCTTAACCTTCATATATGTGGCTAATGTGAGACTTAATTAATATCCCTGAAAGAGCAATGAAGAACCTTCAAACCAAGTCCTTAAAAATATTAATAATAATACTAATCTAAGAAATAGGGGAAAATGAAAAGTCATCGAGGAAGGAGATCAAGAGCAGCAGAGAGAAGATGTTTAGTTATCACACAGAGTTTGTTGAGCTGTCAGAGTTTTCAGACATATTCCTGAAAGGGCAACAGTGATAGACTGCACTAAATTTATGTTGTTCTGTTAAATTATTCCCCTCTCTTCTTTTCCAAAAATTAAACTTTTAGTAACTAGAAATGATTTTTTTCATCACTTAAAACAAGGAGCATTTGCAAACATATACTTCTATTCTTAGATAATTCTCAGTGTTGCTGGACTATTGAGATTGGCTAGATTTGGCACGCTTTAGGCTTGCCATAGCTCCATTGTGTTCTAGTTTGGAGTAAATCCAAGTCAGATTTGTTTCTATTTGTCTTGTTTTTCATGTCCCATGGCCAAGGACGGTATGTTTAAAAATAGTATTAGCCAGTAAAGAACTGTAGCAAAATGGTTTGCCTTTTGTTGAACTTTTTCAGTGTGGTCTGTTGAAACCTTAGATTCAAAGTAATTTTAAGTCTGATGTGGTCTATGACACACTGATAGACGTTGGGAAATGCAGAATTACAGGTGTGAGCTGAGTACAGCTCTGCAAAGCAACATGATACAGAATTGTGGGTCAGGAGCAAGAGGTGATGGTTGTAACTGGGAAGTCCCAGGGACACAGTGGAGGGAGAAAATGGAGTTACCAGGCAGCAAGATGTTGTATCATGACCTTCTCTTTGTCCTTTGCATCACAGAAGAGTATTTTAATGGCCCTTTCTCCTAAATGTCTACAGACTTGTGTCCTGACTAATCTTAAAATTTCTCATGTGGGAATAGTTACAGTTGCAAGGTGATTCAATTTGTGATGTTGTCTTTGCTTCTCCAATGTGCATCTCATTTGGATAGTCCCAGATGTCAAGAACAGAATGCACACAGATTTAGCCAGATGTACAAGATAGCATTCTTACTGAGCAAGACTTTTTGTCCATTCAGTTGCAAACTCAATATCACAATCTGAAGACCCCTGACAGTAAAGGATGCTGCTGAAGTAAACTAATTTCTATAAACTCCTCATCAAGCCTACCAATATGTCTTCCACTTTCATGGGCTTACTCCCTCAGAAAAATGAAAACATCCATTATCTGACTTCTGCTCCTGCCAGTGTGGCTGTGAGTCTGTGGATTGTCTGGCCAGAGCTGGTAGCTCTGTGCTACAAGCTAAGGACACTTCCATGCATGATCCAGCTTGACCTGCAGGCTACAGCACTTGGTAGATCCCAGGTTGATCTGAAGAACCTAGACCAATTCCAGATATCTATCTGCTTAAATCTAGATCAAGACACCTCTTTCCCAAGAGCAGATGCTTCTGAGAATATATAGCTAAGTGCCCAAGAAAGTTGATACAGTTCTCCAGAAGTCTTTCAAAAGCTGAACAACAGCAATTTTTTCTGAGATTTTCTAAAGGCAGAGTTAGAGAAACTGCCAGGGAACTTTATATGAAGACAATATCATACATTTAAATGCAGAAACAGAAGAATATGTGACAGCCTGATAATTTTCGGTGTCTGTGGAGGCTAGAAATTTGAAAAGTATGAGACTATACTGCTATCTATTATTTAAATGGCCTAGATCCTACCCCAGATCCCACCCTGGGAAAAAAAAAAAAAGACTAAGGAAACACTTTTGCTAATACAGTCTTACCCAGTTCCAGACTGAAATCTATATTAATCAAACATACTGTACTGGCTGATCAGTAGGGCTCAACTGAAATTCTCCTCAGCTTCATTTTAGTGTGAACCTGGTGCATAATTTTTCTCTGCTTACATAAAAATTACACTGGCTTGTCAGTTATAGCAGAAGCCTTTTCACATATCATATCATTTTGCATATCATATCAGTTGTTACAGAATAGGAAGGAACAATTTGAAGGCTATTCCAGTATACCATTATTTTCTGCTTTAGTTGTATGCTCATTTTATGCAGAATTCCTCATACTTCTGGCAGTGATAAGCAATGAGATGGTGGACAGGAAAAAAAAGCAGTGGCAATTTAATACTGGGGAACAATACATTTTCAGGAGATTGCTACCAGTCCTTGCACCCCAAAAATTAGAAACAACAGCATCTGGCAGAGGCTGTTAAGACAGCATCCTTAACTCAAGGAATGTT
The DNA here is from genome assembly GCA_024734555.1 of Trochalopteron elliotii. Taxonomy (NCBI): domain Eukaryota; kingdom Metazoa; phylum Chordata; class Aves; order Passeriformes; family Leiothrichidae; genus Trochalopteron; species Trochalopteron elliotii. The sequence goes on along the minus strand of JANPWX010000024.1, from coordinate 2,612,613 downwards.
TTACTATTCATTGCATCAACAGATTCAAATGCCTTATATCCAGCCCATAGGAAAGAAATTTAAATCTGTCCATTCTTTTAGGAAAAAAAAATGCCATTTAAAAGGAAATACTTTTAAACATTAAGATGATCTGGATTTTTCTGTGCTTTTGTAGTACCATAGCTAGATGACATAACCTGCCAGAATCTGTCATTTAACAGAGTATATTCTGAAATGTAGATTAAAAATATTATGTCAAGAACTGTGGTCATAGATTAATTACTTGGAGTATGCAAATTTTCCAGGCATTTCAGTCCAGAATATGGTTTAGAAATATTATGTAATAAACAGGAAATTCTGCTGGAAAAGATTCAGTCAGTGGTGGTTTCTTCACTCTTCTGTATCATCATAACCACCTAGCAGTTTGCTACAGGTCCTTCTTATAAACTCTGTGCTTCTCTTAATACAATCTACATTTATTCTATGAGAATTTACCAGCATAGTAATAGCTCCAAAGTGTTCTTTATGTAGACTCAGAATAGGGAGTTCTTTTTTTCTTCTTCTTTTTCTCATAGTTGCTTTTCTTCTTCCAAGTTTTCCCCTGGCATTTTTTTGCCTAATGAGTTGTGAAATCTAATCAATTGCAATAATTAAAACATACTGTGTGTGGAATGATGCACCACTTTAATTACACAACAAAGTCCCAAACAAATAAAAGCTTGAGATTCTTACATTAGAAGAAACCAAACTACTTTACTTTGCTGTAAATTTTTTTCACAAAGAACAGACGCATGCTTATAGATGATATGTATAAAACACATAAAATTCCAGGCTTGTTATACTGAATATTTTATTAAAAGAGCTGGGAGAGTTCAGGCTTGTGTGTTAGCAGCATATGAAGAAATGGCTGGAACAAACAGATAGATGCTTGTTTTCAGTAAAACACGCTGGGTGACAACTCTGAACAGGAAAGTTTTGTGTCCAAGGCCTGTAAAATGCATGGAGCTTTACCAATGTCACATGGTGCAAGAGAGGGTGCTATTCACTGACTCGCCTCTTTTCTAGGATCTTTTGTATGCTGGTAAACATTTAGGCATAAAATAAATCCCTTATGACAGACTGAAATGCCAGTGTTTCCTAATTAAAATCAGTTTGATGACAGTTGGGCAGATGCATTCTTGCAGTTTTCTTTTCTTTTAAGAACAATGCATGTCAAGTAATTGGGTCCTGGTATTATACAGCTTTTCCAGTCTTGTGATTTACATTCTGATTCTGGCCCCTATAAGGCTCCATCAGCTTGACAGAAACTGCAAGCTCAACTATTCAGACCTGTGCCTTGTTCATTTGTTCTGTAAATTCTGAAAGTATAATTATGTTATTATTTTAGAGAACTCAGGCCTGCATTAGCTATTTCACAGTCATTTAGATGAAGTGGATACCTAGTACACCTTATTTAAGTTTCCAGCTTTAATACAGTGAAATCTGATACAGGCAACTTTCACAGTTTGAAAGGTAGTTATTGCTCTCTTATAGTGTTGTCTTTTGTCTGCCTCAGTCCTAGCTACAAATTTCATAAATCAGCCCTGCCTGCATATGCACTTTTATTGCCCTTATTCTTTACTAAGATTTGCTTCTTTTGCTGATGTTGGTAGCAGAAGTTTTAAAGGAATGTATACCCCACCTAAATAGGATAGATTAACCTAAGGATATTCTCTGAATGGGCTGTATGAAGGATGAAGACAGACGGTCCATAACACATTTGGCAGGAGAAATGAATGGATCTTATTTCTCCAATAAACATAGTTAAAAAAAAAAGAAAAAAAAAAGAAAAAAAAAAAGATGCAGCACTGGTAGGAAAACATTCAAATAAATATGTTTCAATACTTTAGAATATGAAAGGTGATACCTGTATACCTGTTCTGTACTATTAGTAGCTGAAAAAGGCCAAATGTAGTACATAAGTACAATATGATGTCAAATACACAGCACACTGTGAGAAATTTCTGTTTGTGCCTAGAGCTGAATATCCACTTGGTAACTCACAGATGAAACTAGTTAACTGCTATTTTTCTCAAAGCTACAGTGAGGTGGCCTTTCTATCTCTAGAGCCTCTATCACTACTGTGACCAATCTCTCTGTGTACACACTTCACACTTGCACTCTTCTTAGCTGCATTTCTCTCTTCTTGGGAATTCCAGCAATTTTGTCAGACCGAATGTGTCCTTGGAACATCACCAAATGGATTTAACAGTACCATTTCTGAGAAATTAAAATAAATGTTTTTATGAATGAGCTTAAACTGACCTTTAAAACAGAAAACAATTTATTTTAGTATTTCTAATAAAAACCTAGATTTAATTAGGACTTCCAACCAAAACAATATATTTTTTCCAAGTTCTATTATAATTTTTGTATCATTTTGACACTTTGCTGTGTTACAATGTTAACAGTGAATAACAATTGAATAACAGTGAATAACAAAGCTCTTCAGAAGGAACAGGTGAGGAAAGAGTGGTGTGGGGTGGTCTGTACATTAGGGAGTGTTTCAACTGTGTAGAGCTCCAGAACAGACCATTGGAGGCTGGCCAATGTGACACACACCCACAAGAAGGGTCAGAAGAATGGTCCACAGAACTACAGGCCTCTCAGCCTGACCTCGATGCTGGGGAAGCTTATGGGACAGATTATCATAAGTGCAATCACACATCACAAACAGGACAACCAGGGGATCAGGCCCAGCCACAAGGGGTTCAGGAAAGGCAGGTCCTGCCTGACTAACCTGATCTCCTTTTATGACCAGGGACCTGCCTAGTGGATGAGAGAAAGGCTGTGGATGCTGTCTACCTGGACTTCAGCAAACCCTTTGATACTGTCTCCCACAGCATTCTCCAAAATTGTCAGCCAGCCCACAGCTTGGAGAGGTGCACTTTTCGCTGGGTTCAGGACTGGCTGGATGGCTGGGTCCAGGGAGTGGTGGTTAATGGTGCTACATCCAGCTGGCATCTGGTTACTAGTGGGGCTTCCCAAGGCACAGTATTGAGGCCAGTCCTGTTTAATATTTTTATCCATGATCTGGATGAGGGGATTGAGTGCACCCTCAGTAAGTTTGCAGACAGCACAATGTTGGGCAGGAGTGTTGATCTGCTGGAGGGCAGGAAGGCTCTGCAAAGGGGTATGAACAAACTGAATCAGTGGGCCAAGATCAGCTGTATGAGGTTCAACAAGACAAAGTGCTGGGTCCAGCACTTTGGTCACAACAAGCCCATGTAGTGCTACATGGGAAAGAGAGGCTGGAAAGTTGTCCAGTGGAAAAGGACCTGAGAGTGGTACTCAACAGCAGCTGAACATGCCCTGGTGGCCAAGACCACCAACAGCATCCTGGCCTGTATCAGCAATAGTGTGGCCAGCAGGAGCCTGGCAGGGATTGTCCCCCTGTACTTGGCACTGGTGAGGCCACACCGTAAGTCCTGTGTTCAGTTCTGGGTCCCTCACTACAAGAAGCACATTGAAGTGCTGGAGTGTTTCCAGAGAAGGGCAACAGAGCTGGTGGAGGGTCTGGAGCACAGAGCAGCTCACAAGTGTTACGATGAGCAGTTGAGCAAATTGAGGGTTGTTTAGCCTGGAGAAAAGGAGGCTCAGGAGAGACTTTATTGCTCTCTACAACTGCCTGAAAGGAGGCTGTAGCCATGTGGAGGTCAGCCTGTTCTCCTAGGCAACAAGTAGCAGTATGAAAGGATATGGCCACAAGCTGTTCCAGAGGAGGTTCAACTTGATATCAGGAAGAATTTCTTCACTCAAAAGTTTGTCAGGAATTTGATCAGGCTGCCTAAGGAGTCAGCTTGAAGCATTAAAGAATCAAGTGGTGTGGCACTTAGTGCTATGGTTTAGTTAGCATGGTGGTGTTTGGTCAAACGTTGGACTTGAGGGTCTTGGAGATCTCTTTCAACATTAATGTTTCTATGATTCTGTGATTCTGTGATTCTAAGATTCTATGAAAGTGAGTGATGAATTACATTTTAAAACCTATCTCCTTAGACAGAAATCAAAATTTTATTTCTTGGATGCCTTTGTCTACTGTAGCCCTGGTTCCATGCCTGAGATGTTTTGGTTTTCTGAAATTCTTTTTCCAGGGAATTTTCTGTAAACAGGAGAGATGTTTCTGTAACTGTACTATGTTATTATTTTTTTTTTTTCCAGGGAGGGACTTTTTGATGTCCTCTGGTCTGACTAATATGATTGAAGAGGTTTGCCTTTTTGTCATCAATCAAATTGGTCTGTGTAAAATAATATATAAGGGAGACACATCTCAAAAATAAAGGAGTCATTTTCAGCCTTCTGAAGCTCAGAGTCTGTGTCATTGTGATGTAAAACAGCATTATTCTACTTACACATTTTAATAATTGAGAAACTTGGTTCACCTTCATACTACTTACTTTTTAAAATCTTGGTCTCAACCTAATTCAGGACCTTTAATTCTTGTAGCATCTGAAATTTGTCTAGACATGACAAATCAGCAGGACTATTCTCATGAACAGTGCTTCCTGTTTATTCTTCTTAACTTTTCAGCCTATAAATTTATGCCTGTCTAAGAAAGTGTTCACTATGTAGTACTGAATTACCATCTTACACATGGTATTCCCCAGTCAATTGTCCACACAATGTAAAATTTTACATAATTGCAATTAATGCAGAAAATTCATAATGTTCTGCACATTAGCAGGAACTTTATATCTTTCACTTGGTGACTTGCACTAATAAACATCACCTCCTATTGTAATTTAAAAATGGTAAGACCAGTCATGGCCTGCTTTCTGAAATGAATTGGCTTACTGCAGGCAGTAAAGCAATCAGGTTTTGACCCTGTCTAAGATGAGTCTAATGTTTTCTCTGTGCAAAATTCAAAACAATAAAGCAAAACAATAAATGCAGCAGCGATAACAGCTTCTGCCATTCTGTGTTTATTTGGCACATGCACATTTTAAAGGATTTAATAAAAACCTGAAAAGTACACTTGTGTCAGTCTAACCAAAACGTTTTTTATTTTGTTTTACAGATTTTGGCCATCGTGTCCATTCTGTTCATCGTCCTGTCCACTATTGCTTTGTCTCTTAACACACTGCCAGAACTTCAAGAAATAGATGAATTTGGGCAGCCAAATGACAACCCTCAGCTAGCACATGTTGAAGCTGTGTGTATTGCTTGGTTTACCATGGAGTATCTTTTGCGTTTTCTGTCCTCACCAAACAAGTGGAAGTTCTTCAAAGGCCCATTAAATGTCATTGACTTACTGGCTATCTTGCCGTACTACGTCACCATTTTCCTCACAGAGTCCAATAAAAGTGTCCTGCAGTTCCAAAACGTCAGACGTGTGGTTCAGATATTCCGAATTATGAGGATCCTAAGGATTCTTAAGCTCGCCAGACATTCAACAGGCCTTCAGTCTTTAGGCTTTACACTCAGGCGGAGTTACAATGAGTTGGGTTTGTTGATATTATTTTTAGCCATGGGAATAATGATATTTTCAAGTCTTGTATTCTTTGCTGAAAAGGATGAAGATGCTACAAAATTTACAAGTATTCCTGCATCATTCTGGTGGGCAACAATCACTATGACTACAGTAGGATATGGTGATATTTATCCTAAGACCTTATTAGGTAAAATAGTGGGAGGACTTTGCTGCATTGCTGGAGTGCTGGTCATAGCCCTGCCCATACCAATTATTGTGAACAATTTCTCGGAGTTTTATAAGGAGCAGAAAAGACAGGAGAAGGCAATTAAGAGGCGAGAAGCACTTGAGCGAGCTAAAAGAAATGGCAGTATTGTCTCCATGAATCTGAAAGATGCCTTTGCTCGCAGTATGGAAATGATAGATGTAGCAGTGGATTCAGGAAAGCTTGGAGAACCACTCAGTCCAAAGGAGACACCTGATGACAGCCGCCTATCCCCAAGCCGGTGGAAATGGGCCAGAAGGACAATGTCTGAAACAAGCTCAAACAAATCTTATGAAAACAAGTACCAAGAGGTTAGTCAACAAGACTCCCACGAGCAATTAAATAATGCTGCAGCATCCTCCAGCCCGCAGCACCTCAGTGCCCAAAAACTGGAGATGCTGTATAATGAAATTACTAAAACTCAGTCTCAGCCTAATCTTAATGCAGGTTACCAAGACCAGTCAGCAAAGCCACCCAGTTATGAAGAAGAAATAGAAATGGAAGAAGTTATAGGTCAGAGAGATCCATTGCCAGCTGGCCCTGCGGACATTGTAATGGACATGAGAAGCACATCCAGTATCGACAGTTTTGCCAGTTGTGCAACTGACTTCACGGAAACAGAGAGGTCTCCCCTCTCTCTGTTTCCTGGCTCTCACTTGCAAATGAGATTTCCAACTGATGCTATTAACCTGGAAGAAAACCAAAGAGCAAGAAGTTCTCAGTTTATACCATTTGCAAAAGACAGAGGATTTTCTCCAACTGATATTACCTTTGACTATAATCCAATCAACAGAGCTGTTATCAGTGATGGCAGTGGGTCCCAAACTGTTTCACATGGTCATTTTCATTTTGACACTGCCATGGAAAGCCCCAAAAGCTCCCTGAAAGGTAGCAATCCGCTAAAATCTAGATCTCTTAAAGTTAATTTTAAAGACAATAGAGGTGGTGCTCCACAAACGCCACCAAGCACTGCAAGGCCACTGCCAGTGATAGCAGGAGGAGACTTCACACAGGCCACCCCTCAGCACATCAGCACCATTCTCCTAGAAGAAAATTCCCCCCAGGGTGAACGGCCTGTACTTGGTGCTGACGCATCTGCACTTTGTCAGGGACCTGTTAAAAAATCATCCCCTCTCTTTCCCAAACAAAAAATTTTCTCTTTCCCTTCAAAAGAGAGGAGGAGCTTCACTGAAATAGACACTGGAGAAGAAGAAGAGTTTATGGAGTTACATGGTATGAAACACGAGAAAAAACAGGATATCAAGACAAATTGCTGTGGGGATAAACACAGTGATGGCAACAATTTAACAGGGGAGCCACAGATCACCTCTTCACCCAAAAGCATGAGCCACAACTGTACTCAAGACATTTACCATGCTGTGGGTGAGGTAAAGCCAGACAGTAGCCAAGAAGGTCACAAAATGGAAAATCATTTATTTGCTCCAGAAATTCATTCAAGTCCAGGAGAAACTGGTTATTGTCCTACACGCGAAACTAGCATGTGACTAGTTACAGAAGCAATAAAAATATCTTTTCTTAAAACACAGTTAGTAATGCCTATGAACTAAAACATGGAAAGCCTCAACAAAAGTGCATAAAATGTTATTTTTGCATGGCATGAAGAGTTGTTTAGTTTAAATACTGTTTAATTTAAAAAAAAAAGACTGCTTTTGTAACAAACTGAAAAAAACAGGGAAAAAATTACTCAAGAAAGGTGAATACAATAAAGAGAGCTTTATTAGGAGCCAGTGGTCTGCAACATCTGACATTTGTGATCCTTTCACTTATGATTGTAGGCAGGTTTTGAACTCTTTTAACTTTTTTTTCCTTGGTTACAATGAATTTTAGAATTTGCACATGAAAGGATGAAATGTCAATGCATGCATTCTTAAGGATGTGAAACAAGGTGCTTTGAGCTTGCAAAATGCATATACCTGTAAATAGTTTGGGGTTGGGGGGAAAGCTACTGTTAACAAGGATTTATGGAAAAAGCATTTCCTGGGACACAGGTACTTCCTTCACAGCGTGCTGCCTGGAGGTTTTGTACAGACTTATGTTGCAAAATTGCAACTTCTACTTAAAGCATCTCACATATCTTGCTTTCTGTTAAAAAGCTCATGAGTATATCTGTTAATTAAGGACTACAGTATTTTAGTTTATCTGTGCTATTAATCATTATGGGTTTTTTTTACTTGCAGAACTCCATTTATTGCATTTGTCAGTTTAATTAATGCTCCTGTGAGGAAAAGCAAAGATTTAATGACCAGAACTTAAAGCATTTGATATTTTTATAGAAAATTGCCAAAATTTCATAACTAAAGAAAAAAGTTTCATTTTAAAATTTAAAATCATAGTTATTTCTGTGGCAATAAATAGTGCCAAATGGCTATTCAGATATATCCAAAAGTTTTCAACCTCATAGAATACACCTTGGTATTAAAAAAAATATTTCCCACACTTCTTATTTTTCCTTTGATTTAACACGATTTGCTTCTACGTGATCTTTAAACTCTTACCTTTTGTTCTCCATGCAGTGCTCATAATTTAATAATGGCAAATGTTGTTGAAGCTGTTATGGTGTAAGGACATAAGAGACAAGGTTTGTAGGGGAAAGTGGTACCTTTCATTATCATAAATCATATAGCTGGAGAAAAAAAGGCTTCAAGTACCTGTGATTTGCCTCAGGTCTTCCATACCCCAAAGCTTATTTGTGTTTTTCAGTTCAATCATTTGGACTGACAGAAGATATCACTTGACTCACCAACTTTGCCTCAACCCATCCTTCCATAGCTGTTCTGAAATGGAGGACAGGAATTCCATTATGCTTAAACAAAAGAAAATGTCAATCATTCCACTGAAAACTGTCAAAGCATCTTTCATTTCTCTGATTTTCCAGCTTTGTAAAAGAAAGATGCTGAACCAAAGCCTTCATTACAAAGTACCTACCCATCTAACCACTGTCTCAAAAAAGCTATTTTTTTATTTTATCCAGAATCCATAGCTTCCTATGCTATAAAATATTTTTTAAAGCTTGCAGATTGCTTTAATTCCCTAAATCATAAAAAGTTTAGTCAGTTCATGAATTCTAATCATAAGCAAATGTATGCAGTTACACAGACATGTCCTAAAAAAATGTTCTCCCCTTTCTTTTTTTTTTTTTGGTTAAGGAAGAGTTAAAAGTACTTTAGACCAATGAATGCAAGATTTGGAACAGCAGGCTTCTACTTACTGTAGTGGAGCTAGGTTAATATTTACTTGGGTATTTTTCTGTCACTTGAATATGTAACAACCAGGCACCTAATGCATTTAGTGTAAAGGAACAAGCATTTTTGCTTGAAAGGGCTGCCACAGACCTCATTTAATCCTGACACACACAAAAGAGGCAAGTTTGAAGAACCCCAAAATGTTGATCCTGGGGACTGACCCAAACAATGAGCACAGCACAATCATTTAGGTGGGTTTTTTTTAGTTTTCTATATTTCCATCAGTTTTCTTATTTCTGTAACAAGAAAATATTGAGGTCTCTTTAGTAATTTGAATAACTGAGAATATAATGTCTTTTTTTCAAACAATGTCTGGTCATTAATTCTCAAAATAAAAGTTTTTTTTTTGTCTTTAACTGCAGTTCTTTTCAACTTGTTGCTGCATTCAGTTTAATGTATTTATATTGTATTCTGCGTGACACTTTTCAATCATGTTGTGTCTCACTCTCCCCAAACTTAGCTCTTTAATATTTTATAGTCATTAATATTCTACATTTATTTTTTAGTTTCTATATATTTTCGGTGACAAAAACTAAATGCCAGTCAATTTTTATATGCCTGAAGTGTTGGTTTGTATTTTCTATGTGCAGTTTTATGAAATCACATGGGCCTGTTCGATCTGCCTTTTCACCCTAGTGAACTATTGAAGTCAAAATTAAGACCAAATGGGACCTGGTCCCATGCTCTGGATCCACAGAAAATTCCCACTCAAGACAATGGTGTTGTTCTGGCAAGTCTGAGGTCTGTGTCATGTTCCTTCTGTGTGCTTTTTCTCCCAGGTGACCCTTAGGCTTTGGAAAAGCCACTTAGACTTTTGCCACTTGAAGGAAAGGGAGGAGTCCAGCCATAGGGAACATATTGCAGGGACAGAGATTTAAGCTCTCCTGAGCTAGACTTCATGCAAACGTGATTCTGGCCTATTAAAATCACTAAAAATTTAAAAGAAGTGAAATCAAGGCCTCAATCCTTGTGCAGATGAATTCCCCCTGAAACTAATGGGAGTCTGGTGGAAAAAGGGAAAAATAAATGAGAAAAACAATAGTCTCTCCCTCTTGATGAAAATCAACAGGAGCTTTAACTATATAAATCAGATGAAAGACCAGGCCCTTATTTGCTGCTGTATTTTAAATGTTTCCAGAGAAGCACATTTATTTTGAAAGCAAAAGAAATGCAATTCACTTTATTAACAGATGCTTTATTTTTTTTAAATACTGGAAGCAAGATGGTTAAGCTTTAGAAGTGCTTTTAGTATAATTTTGTTATCTACTTTTGAATATGCTGAAAACTATTTCCAGAAGCACAGGTTTAGACGTGGTTTTTCCAGTCTCGACTGCATATACAGGATCCACCTCTTAATACCTAACTTGTATAATTCCTGATTAAAATATCTACTTGAGCAGTTGCAGGACTGGATCTAGCTTTCTATCCAGTACAGGAGGTGTAAGAAGTGCAGGCCAGGATCACTTCATTCACCATGAGTTGACACGCAGCAAATTATAAAAAATTACACAATTTTGTGGTTTTCCAAAACTTTGAAGCCATTTTGGACTTATTACCCATTCACCACAGTAGGGAGAGAATGTGTCTGAGTTCTGGAGTCAATCTCTAATGCCAGCTGTGCAATTTCAAAACTTAAGGTGTCTTAGGAAGAAGTGACTCCTTTGTGCACCTGAAAGGGGTCTGACTCCTTGCATCACTGGAAAATGAAGAATGTTCAGGGAGGTAGCTTTGCAATTGATCTATTTTTTATATTTTTTACTAACCTCAGAATCTTGAATCAAAGTTTTAATTCCTTTTCAATGACAAAACCAAATGCACATATTTAAAAAATGTTCACAGAGTAATTAGAAGAGGTTTTGAGTAATAGTCACATTAATCCAAATCTGGGTGGGGGGGTGGGGGGGAATAATATATCGCACAAACTGCAAAGGAAGTTCCTACAGGAAAGCTGTTTACAGGGGAAGTATGTAATGTAAAGAATGTAATATGGTGTAGGAAGTTTTTGCACTACCGAATTTATATAAAATACACTTTTTTAAATGAAAACACAAAAGGCCTTTTAATGCTACATTGTATAGAATATAGAAGCCTCTGCTGCTAATGCAGCAGTCTGATGCACTGTGTCCTCACTTCACAATTGGTCTCAAAATTCAAACATTCGTGATGTTAGAGGTGATATCTGATCTAACACTAGAGCAACAGACATGAAGAGCCTTTTAGCACACTATTATGTAACCCAAAATGTGTACAGACAGTTGCACTTTTGCCTATAACATTCATAAATCAAAATAACAATTGGCTTGACGAATCATTTCCTAACAGGTAATACTGGGCAATGTATTTGTATTCCTTGAAAAACGCTGAATTCTTTTAAAAGTAGACCTCTTCCCCTACATGTTGACTGAGCTTCTGTTTCCTTCAAGGTTTACCTTCAAGTTAGTTAAATAACTGCTTCAACCTCATCTCTAAACTGCAGTCCAGTTAAAAAAGACAGTTGTCTTCTTGAAGCTCTATTGCACATACAGTCAGACTGGTAAAAATGTCCAAGGTTTAACTGATTGGCTTTTTGATTCAAATAAGTTTTGAATCACTTGGATAGAAAATATGTATTTTGATCATGCAAACATATATTAGAAGCAAAATAATGCAACAAATACGCCTTTGTTTTTTTCTAAGTAGCCACTACAGATCAAGCAAGAAATGCAAATACAACAAAGGGGGAAAGAAGGGCAGAAAACTGTAAGTAAACAAGGCATGTTTTAGTGTTCTATATAAAAAGAGTTGTAATAAAACATTTGTAAAAGAATCTTTGTTCACACTAAATGAGGTAAAAATTCCAGTAGCAAAAGATTTAATTCCACTCCTTCTCCATCGTAATTTTTAACCTAGAACCAACAGGTTCAGTGATGCTATTACCCACTCACCTGCCACATGAATATCTGACCTGCAGTCATTTTTCAGAAGACTTTCCTGAAAAATAAGATCTCACATGTTGGTGTCCCTATTGATCTTTGGATCTCTTCCCATTTCCCTCCCAATATCAACCTTCTCTTCTTCTTGGGAGCAGACAGAAGGCAGCCCACCCAACAACATCTTGTTGGAGTGTCTTGTTTGTCAGGAAAGTGTTTTGTAAGTGTGGTGCAAATGGCCAGATGCTGCATTTGAACCAAGGAACAAGAAGTGAATGTCACTTCTCTCTGTTTTCTAGTTGTAAAGTGCCCTGAATTCTCCAGTGTTCCCATAGTGTACCCAACCTTCATGCAAGAGCTTTCAGTGCTCTTGCAAGAACATTTTTAAAAGCAGTTGACTGGTAAATGCTGTTAAGAGAGCCATCGGTCTAAGTGTGAATAACTGTCTTTTGTCCAATCTGGTTTTATTAGTGTTACTCAGCTCTAACTCCAGCTGAAATGCTTTCTAAAACAGATCAGGTGTTTTGGGAGCCAAACCCTTTGAAGGTCCTCTGTCAGTTTCCTTAGCAAAGGAAGATTAGGTGAAAATGAAAGGAAAAATTTTGTTTGACTTGTGTGATGGTTTCCTGTTCAGTGATCATACACCATGGGACATCTGCAGGTGGGGTAATTTACTTGTCTTTGTATTTATTTTGTTCCAGATTTAAACAGAATTTTTTTTAAAATGCTGAATTATGATATTTAGGAAGTATTACCCTTTAGTAAAATTGAGATTTCCAGCAGTGACACTTTATAAAACTATATTATTTTTCATTGATATTTAGTTTTCTTTTATGACACCTAATGCAGATCCTGATGAATACCACTGTGGAACAAGGAAGTAGCACACAAATATTACTGCTCTTTTTACTTAAAAGTAACTAAAAAACATGGTATTAGCTAAAATTTAATCCAAAAAATATTATTATCCTAATTATACCTATCAACTAAACAGAATGGTGACCTGTTGTTACCTTAGATATCAACTGTAGTCCTGTGATTAACATAAAACATGAATCTAAGAGCAGTTTGTGTAATTAATTTCATTAGGGTAATTTTTAAACTCAAATATTTAAATACATATTTAGCATCAGCAGGAATAATGTACACTTCTAAATCTGGAAGTCTCTGGCTTTGTTTACACTGGCATCTTAGAGAAAATCAGGAGAGCTCTCTTGACATGAATCTCTCAGCTACCCCCAATTCCCATGCTTTGGTTCACACAACCAAGCAATCCTGCAAATTGGACTACTTTTAGGTGAATCTGAGCCAGAAAACTTCTTCCATGAGGGCACCAGCTATACTGAAGGCAGGACAAAGCATTCAGGCCCTGATGAAAGTGAGTCCAAAAACTGTATCCCGATAGTGTAAACTGTCAGCACAAACTGTTTTCCTCAACAAATCTGCTTGTATTGTATGACTTGCTAATGTAGACATAGATCTCTACCATGGCTACTGTCTTCAGCCCATATAGCTCTTGGCTAAATCACTTATTCAAGCAAATTTTGCCATTTTCATCAGTGATATTGCATAAAAAAAGCCATATGTAGATTAAATTGTTCTCAGTGCATTCCCCAAGTTAACCCACATAAAATCATTTAAACAATAAATTTGTGATAACCTTTGGATAGTTGTGTTTTGTAGTTTGGACCAAACTCTATATTCTGCTTATTTCTACAGTCAATTTTCTCTAAAGTTGGTGTTAGACTTGATGAAGACAATACAGACAGCACTAGACTTACTCCAAAATCAGTGGAATGATTAAACTGATTGCACGTAGCTTTATTTCACCTAAGAGTAACCCTTACTTTATACTGATATGAGTAAAAGCAAATTGCTATGCATTGATGGAAAATCAGAAGCCCAGCTTGAGTATTTTGTGCCGATTTGCCATGTCTAGGTATCTTCCTATTTGGATCGCCATCCAAAATTTATTTAAATTGAGGTTCTAGTAGGGTTTTGGTTGTGTGCTTTGTTGCTCTGATGTCTGGGAAATACCTTGTACAGTAATGCAAGGAACAAAAAGCCTATTCCTTATCTTACTTCTTTTAACCATTTCAAGGTGGAGGACATAAGTCTTGTAGTGATATTTTTGCTCTAAGTTTTGCTCAGATAGCATCTCTCTGTGAAGGTTCAGAATACAAAATATTTATGCCTATTCTTGAAGTCCTTAAGCAGAACACCAGTGGGAATTCTGCCTGTATAAAACTGAAGGATGGAGCAATATATTATAGTGTTAGGCAAAAGGAACAGTTTCTAACATATTACAAAATACATTAAAATAAAAATAAAAAAACTTACTGTTGGGGACAATCATGGGTACTTCTGCTAGGATGCAGACTTCTGGATTTATATGTCTAAATTATGGGAGTTTTGCAGAGTTTTACCTGTACAACTCTTTCAAAAATCAAAGGAGCCACGCTGATAAGCTGAAACATGGAGGGATTAGTGTACAAAGAAGCTGAGCATTGAATACATAGACTATTGCTTTAAGATCACTGTAAATATCAAATTAAATATGTACTAATTCATGTTTATATGTTATTACTGTGTTAGTTTCATAGATACAGTAGCATGACTATTATTAGTTTTATGGCGTTTAATGAAATTTACTTTGTATTCCTCTGTGAATGCTCTGAATGCTGCAAACAAAACAAGCACAACAGTATTTTTTCAAGTTCTCTTGGGGCAATAGCAGTGTCTTCACTATTGTTCAGTTTTACAGATTTAGCAACATTTCATCAAACATTGCTCTATTAATAACGTATCTTTCTTTAAAAGTACTGTCACTAGGAGATAAAAGCATATGTGATAAGTCTTGTCTAATCTCATTCATCTGCCTTTACAAAATGCCCCAGACATTTTGTGGGAGAATATGCTGCTTTTGCTTCATGCATTGTTTGTATTTGGGGGTGGGGCAGGGGAATAATAGGGCATTTTGCAATGGTAATTGCATCAAACATGCTTTTTTTCATTATTATTGTATTTGTTAGAAACATTTTGATTTAGTTTCTTTCTGTAGATAGAACTTCGACAATAGCTTTATTTTTTCAACTAAACATTTGATTTCATTAGACTAATAACTTCTCACATTTAGTGGTATTCGTATCAATGTTTCCATATCAGCTGCATTTTAACTTCATAAAAAAAGGAAATGTTATTATTATTTTTGTCATACTAGATTTTGCTGATCAACTAAGTATTTCTGCACCAATCTACATATTAATATGCATGTTGTAGTCTGTACAATTGTTCAACATCAAAATATCTGTTTAATTTATGTCAAATGTCTTTAAAATAAATGCATTGTTCTCCATTTCAGTCTGATAGAATAAGCAGGATAGTAAATAAATGTGTAAATGAATCATCTGTGTCTCATTTCAGTACTCTCCATGAAACCGCTTCACATTGAACATTGCATATATACCAAAACAATAATCCATACTGTCGTTAGGTGTCATTACTTAACAAAATTACATAGGGATCTCTGACAGACAATGTGTACAGAACTAAATCACTTGGCTATGCAAATAAAATCAGAATCCATTCTTAAAAAAAAAAAAAAAAGAAAAAAAAAAGTAGTGATTCTAAAGTGATTCTAAGGCTTTTTCTTCCTTCTCTGTTCAGAATTACTGGTAATTACTACTCACACTGTCATAGCTACAAAGCCTCAAATGACTTTACAAGGTGAGTAAACAGTATTGCCTGAAGGATGGAAAGCAGAAGCATGGAAAGATTTAGCAGCCTTTTTTTGGCTAGTCAAACATAGGTAACTGTGCATAATAGTCAGGCATAGTGCATAAACCAATCTCTTGTCCACCTTAAAACTGTAAGAGAAAATTTAGGTTATAGTGGAAATTATTTTACTCCTTTAAGATGAATCATGAAAATAACAGATTTTTTTTTTACAGGTAAAGTTTTGCTGCAAATCCACCTATGATAAGCAGAGCAACTCTACCATTCAGAAATTTGGGAATATAATTCCCTCACCTTCAAATTAGAAAGCTATTTTTTAATGTCAACATCTGAACAGCACTGCAATGAAGCAAAAAAGGGAAGTCCAAGTTCATCCCTTTGATGAGAACATAGAGTCACTTTATTTTCACAACCTCACTGTGCTATACATCTCTTAATACACCACTCACTGTACTGCAGAACTTCTAGCCTTTCAGCTTTTAATCTAAGGGTTCCCTCTATGAATATGCAGTACTGTACATAAGTCTAAATTTGTTCCATCTTACTATTCAACTTCAAACACATTCCCAACTTCTTTTTTCCTTTAAAAAAAGAAGAAAATCCCTCTTATTGCTTGTCCAAATCTCTTCTTCTTGGCATTCATGTGAGTAATTGCATTTTAAGGAAAGGATTTGGGGGGTTATGTATTTTTCAATAACCAAGCAGCCCACACATAATAGAAAATCTCCACTATTTTATTGGTGCAATTTGACCTATGGCTGAACACAAATGCAGCTAGAAAGCAGGAAAACTATTTTATGACAACCTGCAAGTGTGACATGTGGTTGGGATTAGGTCCTAAAGAAATATTTTGGTAGACCAGGAATAGAGTAAGTCAATAGAGATGATATTGACAAAATACTGAGACAGCATTAGGTTAGCACAAAATTATTCCACCATAATCTATTCAGTGAAAAAAAAATCCCTAGCATTTTTAGATAAAAATATTAGGAAAGTAAGCAACCTAAATATTCAGGATATCATGTTAAATCTTAATTTACTGTATAGGCTTAAACCATGTTTTGGGTTTACTGTATAGGCTCAAACCATGACTCTCTGAATCCAAATAGACATTATTAATCAGATGATGAGGAAAAACTATCTGGTGTTTTGTTAGCTAATATCAGAGAGCCCAGAGGGAACAAGAGTTTACTCAGTGTTGCTAGAAAAAAAAGCATTTTTGGTCTTAAAAAGTACCTAATAATGTTGAACAACCATAAGTATAAAATATGTCTTATTTGCAGGAAGTAAAGACATATCAAGTGTATTGCATCAGAAAGAATGGTGCCATTCAATAACCGTTATTAATTGTTACTGATTCGTTATTTCTCACCATTCATTCTCATGCATTCTATAGATTATCATCTTTCCCACACTGAAAATCAGCACAGTGACAATTTATTGTGAATCACTGCTAAATTACACTTTAGGTATTCCTACTGTAAAACATTCAGGTTGATTTATGTTGTCATTCACTGGTATTGAAACTACTAATGAAACTATTGCTTTACTTTGCAAAAGAAATCTGTTTTTATGATTAGTTCTCTTATGTGGCAGTTTTCAAATGGCAATTTGCCATTACTCTTCAAAATATCTTCCCACGACAGTTTGTTTCTACTAGATAGCAAGAGGCGAGCTGTCGGCTGTCAAGTATCAGTACATTATTCATATCCATGCTATGAAAGCTAAAAAAGCTTCTTCAGATAATTTTGCAGTTTAGTGCATTCATTATGGAAAAGAGCTTCAAGTGCCAGTTAGACTCTGGACAACCCACAGTTAAAAGAACCACTATGAATGCCCCAACTGCAGGAAGTATTCCTAACTTATTAAACACTGAGGTATTAAATGATCAAAAACACAGATCCATAAAGAAGTAGAATTCATTTGCTCAGCCACTCAAAAAACTCTGTATTTACCACTTTTTCTGGTTTAATCTCTTACTGGTTTTGATATAATAATGTCATCATAATATATACAGAGGCTGGCATAATTGTACCAGTCCTAGAAAGGAGCTGAATTTCCAGTTCTTCGATCCTTTAGCAGGATGGTAACAGAAATATCTTGTACCTGTGACTCATCTTCCAGTGGCAAGTCTGCTGACCACTTGAGGACTTGCACATATATACACACACACACACACACACACACACATAAAACACCCACACATGCACAGAGCACATAGGGAATGTGGCACTGTCTGAGCACCATAGTCTGCAAACCAAAACCCTGCAATACTTTGCATTTGTGCTACGATGCAGCTACAATTTAGAGAGATTTGTCAGTTCACCAAGGCACAGCAGAAAGATTTCATAGGTGTCACGACTCCATGGTCAAAACAAAGTAAGTCACGTATCCAAGACATTATTTTCCATTCATACAGAAGGCGTTAACCACCTGCACATCACTGGGATTGTTACAAGGCTTGTATACCTGAGTAAATTAAAACCTATATAGACTGGAATAATTTAATTCTAGTATGAAGAGTTACATCTCCAAAAGAAGTTGTTTCTTATAGCAGCAACAATACAACTACTGGTTTAATTATCAGCCAGTCCTTCTTGCCTGACAACCCTTCTCATCAGAAGCACATAAGCAAATCCTGTTTAATTACTTCAAGCAGGTTTCACATGTTTTCCTTCCAAGATGGGAGAAAAGCTCCAATTTTTCTATTTGATATTTCAAAACTAAGTCAAAAACTACTCAGATTTCTTTGGGAGAACAAAATAAGATTCCCAGTAATCAAAATAAATAAAGACCTTAGTACATACAAAAAGAAAATCAATTTTATAGTGTTAAAAAAATAACAGAAAAGAGTAGCTGTTTTTCATGTCTGAGACCTCATTCTCACCCACAAAAATGAATAAGGAAGAAACAGATTTAAACTGGCACCACTGCATAAATATTCCACTACCTCTGCTTTCTGTGAGTACCGTTTCACTTCAGTGTTTCTCCCCAGTTAACAACTAAATTGATTTTTATATAATCAGCATGTTTTGTTTCCTTGGAATTTCTAGTCATGACTTTGGCAGAATTAAAACTCAGGGACTGTCAGCAATGTATCCGGAGCTCAGAATGAATAAAATTGTAATTCCAGGAGTGCACTGATGTTGCAAATTAATTTGACATTCATTGTGATGAGTGATCAAGGCAAACTACTTTGCTGCTGTTCATGTGTTCAGAGGTATTGTCTGTCACAAAAGCTATTTACACAGCATTAGAAATCTAATAAAATCTACCAATCTCCCATTTTTAAACAACAATAAATTATTTCTTTATTTGGAAGCTTGGGTTGAAAACAGCACCAGATTTAGCTTCACCCATTCAAATGAATCTCGAATTTTCTGGTATTCACTACAACTAATCTTCTCTGACACTTCTACAGATACACAATGAAGTGTGTCTCTCTTTAATATTTTCACAGTATTTAACATTGTTCCAAGTTCATCCTCTTTCTTCCAGTTTGCTAAACACATTCAATGCTCAGCTAATTAATAGAGCCAGAGAATCATATTTTCAAGACCTTATTTTCACAGTGGAAACAGTTGGAAACCTGCTAGTTCCTAGTGGCTGGCATATTTAGCAAAATGAACAAACACATAAATTAATTATTACTTCTAAACAAGGCAAGTTTCTGAGTGGTCTCTAATGATCATTTCATAGAAATATAGTCACCTAAGCTGCAATTGTGTATCTCAGGTATAATTCCACAGAAAATAGTGCCAACTGTCAGTCATTACTTGGTATACCAGAGACACCAATATTTGGCCAGCAACTTAGGGACTCTTTCTGTATGTTTTTATCAAAAAATCTTCATTTACATAAAATATAATCTGTAAACATAATTTAAATTCATTAAAGCATGTAAACACTATGAATTTGCTAAATTTACTTAAATGCCTTGACTGATCAGAGGGGTGGAGCATTTCTGTGAAGACAGGCTGGGATAGTGGGGGTTTTTCAGCTAGGAGAAGAAAAGGCTCAAAGGACACCTTATAGAAGACATCAAGTACCTAAAGGTGTCTACCAGAGACATATAGTGATAGGACAACAGAGGATATAGTGATAGGACAATGGGGAATGGTGGTAAACTGAAGGAGGGCAGGTTTACATTAGACATTAGGAAGAAATTCGTTACTCTGAGTGTCGTGAGACACTGGAACAGGTTGCCCAGAGAATCTGTGGACTTCTCATCCCTGGAATTATTCAAGACCAAGGTGGATGGGGCCTTGAGCAACTTGGCCTAGTTGATGGTGCTGCTACACGTGACAGCAACTAGATGGGGTTGCAACTAGACAACTAGATGTTCTAGTTCAATATGCAACTAGATGTTCTTTAAGATTGCGTCCAATCCAAGCCATTCTATAATTCTATGATCTTAGCCAAGGAGAATTCCATATAAATTCATCAGGAGTTTTGCATAGGGAGCTATGAGGACCAGCATGTCCCTGGTAAAAACAAGAGACATAGAGTAAAGACAAAATGTGAGAAGTATTTGCCTCTCATAAGGTGGACCACTACAGTGTAGTCAGTGCTACACAGCATTCCAACTTACCATTCTTCTTTTGAGGGGGAGTCCCAGACACTAGGGCAACACAATGGTTTGACATTCAGTGATGTGAATGTGTCAATGAACATGGCTGGTGATTATGTAGCAACTGCACTGTCTTTAACTCAAGTCTCATATGTAGTTCTTCAGCTGGGACAGAATAAAATACCTATCAGTTCCTTTTCCATATATGAATTAATCTCAGCAAAGGGAAGGAGACCCTGCTGAGTTCATAATATTGAATACTGTAATACATTTGTCTCTAAAACTGCATTACATTAACTGAGAATAATGCAGCCTTTATTCTTTCACACATATATTAGCTTAATGAGCCATTAACATGTCTAGTATTTAAACCATACAAAAAGATCTATAGCTTAAGCTTCAGAAGTCATCCAAATATCTTACAAGTGCCAATAGTACTCTCAACAGGGGAAATTTAGCATTTCATTTATTTTTAAATTGCTCTTTCATTTTATTCCATAAAATGCATTTATTTACAAGAAGGCAGTTGAAATCTTTAATACAGAATCAAGTAATCTAAGCTAGAAAAAGCAAAATGGGAACATATGTTGGATAATACTCTGCTCCTAATCAGGTCCCAGAAAATTAGACTCATATTCTCTTTTACTTTCTCTAGTCAATTAATCAGAAAATTCTTCCCTTCCCACTGATCAGAGTTCCATAAGGAAATCTGTTCCCTCAGAAGAAGTAATATCCACAAAGGGGCCATGTGCTTTGGCAGAGACCTCCAGATCTCCCAAAGAGGCTGTTGAAATACAGAAATGTTGGGTTTAGACCTCACCATAGGAATTCCCCAGCACTCACTTGGGCTGTGAATGTGACAAGGGAGTCATTGATTCAGCCTTGGCACTTTTGTTAAGTCCAAACTGTTTGAAACCACAGCAGATGCATGCCCAGAGAATAAAGGAAAGACAGAACACAGTTTCAGAACTATTTTCTATTGCAGACCAGCCTCACCCACTGTCTTTTTGTTTTCTCAGAAGTTTACTGCATCTAATTGCTTCTGCATTATTGGCTCAGGAGCAACATCCATAAATCTGTGAAATGTCTATGTGGTATTATCCTTGCATAATCTTGGCATCTTTGTAACTAAAATCCTTCACCAAATGGAAATTTACTGCCAGTAGTTTCTAGGCAGATGTCATTTTCCAAAATCTGTTATTTTAGTCAGTATTATACCAGAAGTCTGGTCTGTCCTGTACTTCTACATATGATTAATAATTTCAGCATTATTATTTTAAAAGAACTTTTGAGTTCTGTTACTTTCAGTTTTCCATCATTCTATGTCTCATAACTATTGCCATTGACTAAAATGAAAAGGTGATTACAGCAGAGCATTTTAGCTGATTACACATGTATCAAGAGAATGAAACAATTTCCTCCCCCTTTGTTCCACAGTAACTGCATATAATACTATATAACCTCTATTATAACTAAATATATGTTCCATGGTTGTGAGAATTTTAATATATCTCATTCTAAAGTCTACTGGTTCAATTTCTCTGATGGCTCAGCACTGCTAGTAAGATTAAAAAAAAAAAAATAAGAACTTGTGCTGTCACAGCTAGAAGGAATTACAGTTTGTGAGCCAAGAAATAGCTCTGTCATGCAACAAAAGATTGTAATACAACACACCTGAAAAAGCTCAGCAGCTTTGAAAGTGTGCCTTTCAGGCAGAAAAGGTAGCTAAAGAGCTAAACTGGACTAACAGTGGAAAAACTTTGATAAGGGACCTTGGAGTTTTCAATGCATGACTTCTTTTTTCCACCTTCCTAGCTTCTCTGGTAAGTACTTTTTAATAGGATTCTTGATTCTACTTGAGGCAAAACGAAAATAATAGAAGACAATTCATGCAGATATGTAAAAGGAAAGGAAGCCTTCAGAACAAGGAAATGAAACCACTGCAATTTGTAGTGTTTGTGTGAAAAAAACCACTAAAGCAATGGAGAATGTTGGGGGGTGACTGCAACTCCTGAGATGCTAGAATGAATTCCAAAACACATTTGCAAGCAACAGTGCAAAATAGTGATAAATGATGTAAACAGTAGTAAGAAATTACATTGGATCTCAGCATATTTTCCAAGATATATATAAAAAATTTACCAAATCTAACACTGTTGCAGATTAAAAACTTTATAGTCTGTTATGCCTGCTGAAGAAGCTCTGCATTCCAGCAGGGAGTTCTGTCAGGCCCATTTAAAGTCAGGTTCAGACTACCCATGTGCTATACTCATATCCTTTATTTACCCTTATCTATTTCCTTCTAAAGTCCAGGAAAGAATTGTAAAAAAATGAGTTTATGCATTATTAATAGTTAATACTCACTTGGTAAGCAAGCAAAAGCTTTATTCTCAGTAGGCACGTGCAGAGAGAGCACATGTATATACCATATCTATACATATATATTCATACACATACATATACAGTTGGCCACACATTCCATGGAATGGTTTGGGTTGGAAAGGACCTTAAAGATCATGTACTTCCAACACCCCTGTGCTGGCCACCTGCAAGGCAATGGTGTGGTCCCATCCTGCCCATGCCTGCACCAGCTGCTGCTTGTAAAGGGCTGTTGGGTGACAAGGATGGGGCAGGTGAGTGCTCCCCTCACCCCTGTGAGGCAACAGGGTAACCAGAGTCACAAGCAGGAGTGGCATCCTCTGCCAGCCTGTGCCACAGCTGGAAGGCTGATCTGAGTACTGGTCTCTCACAGAATCACAGAATATTCTGACTTGGAAGGAGCTCACAAGAATCATCAAGTCCAACTGCTGGCCTTGGACAAGACAGCCCCAAGAATCCCACCACATGCGTGAGAGCATTGTCCAAACTCTTGTTGAACTTTGTCAGGCTTAGTGCTGTGACCACTTCCATGGGGAGCCCATTCCAGTGCCCACCCACCCTCTAGGTGGAGAACCTTTTTCTAATACCCAACCTAAATGTCCCTTGACACAGCCTCAGGCCATTCCCTCAGGTTCTGTCACTGCTCACCATAGAGGCGAGATCAGTGTCTGTCCCTCCTCTACCCGTCACAAGGAACTTGTAACTGCAGTGAGGTCTCCCTTCAGTCTCTTCCAGGCTGAACAGACTAAGTGACCTCAGACACTTCTCATATGGCTTCCCCTCAAGGCCCTTCATCCTCGTTGCCCTTCTTTGGACACTCTCTAATAGTTTAATGTCTTTTTTATATTGAGGAGCCCAAAACTGCACACACAACTCAAGGTGAGGCTGCCCCAGTGCAGAGCAGGGCAGGACAATCCCCTCCCTTGCCCAGCTGATGATGCTGTGCCTGATGCACCCCAGGACACACTTGGCCCTCCTGGCTGACTCAGATTCAACCATCAGCCGGGATTCAGGTCTTTTTTTGTGGCACTGCTTTCCAGCATCTCATTCTCCAGTCTGTACACACAAACAGGGTTGCTACATCCAAGTGCAGAACCCAGAACCTCCCAGCTCCCTTCTCTTCACTAGAAATTAGAGGAAGAAGTGTGATGGTTTGAAAGCAAAACTAGTGAGAGGCTCCAAGTCAGAAATACAANATGAAGATGGTGGTAGAATACTCCGTGCACGTTCTACACCACAACCCAGGACAAGAAGTTAAAGGAAAAAAAAATTAGTTCCCACGTCTTACAGAGACAAAAATATTTGGAAGCTTTGCAACAACATCAGGAGACAGAATCAGGAGCCTCTAGAAGAATTTCATGCTGTTTCCATGGAAAGAAAACACTGTTGTCTTGAAACAGGCTCTTTCACCCAGTGTGCAAGGGGATGATCCATAGTCAGCGTGGAGGTTATGTCTGGTTTCCTTCATATGGTAAAAGTAGTTTCTTTCTTCTATTCTTTGTTCTATAGTTGCTGCAATTACTGAGACATTAATCATAATTTTTCTGTTTGGGAGAAGTACATCAACATTAGAATATACTGAAGTAATGTTTCACAGATAATGTTGCAATTTCTTTCTTCATTGCCTAACTAGAAAAAAATGACAAATTAGGAGTCACAGTGTGAACGCAAGCAAGAGAACCCTGTTTGCTTCTTTATCAAAAGAATTGTGAGTCTGTTGATACATACAATTGTTAATAATGTTCAGCCAATACATGTGCTATCACATCTTTCTAGAACCCTTAGCTTCAAACAAATCCTTAGGCACCCAAAATACAGAGTAGGCTAGAGAGGCTGGAGGAATTTGTATTATGGGACTATGGATCTTAATTAATGATGGTTTCAACAATGAGAAAAGGAACAGTTCTCAAAGAGCCACAACTAAAAGCTGGAGCTGTTCTTTTCTGCATTCTGATTAAGTACTTGTTAAAGTCTCTGTCTTCATACAGCAGAGGTTGCTCCTGACCAACTCATGTGGGTACTCTGAAGAGGAGATGTTTTTTGGTTAAGGTAGAAGAAGAAGAAAACAAACTGAAAAATCAAGTCCAGTCACAAAAGCTCAAAAGCACTGAGGTAACATAAATAGGTCCCTTTTCATACTAAACCACATCATTATGCTAGATGAGAGAAGGGTGGGTGCATTTTTCAGAAATGGCCTGCACAATCAGAACAGAGTCTGTTTTAACTCTTTATCAGCTGTGGAAGAAGAGATTGAGATGACCCGGGCCAAAGAGAACAAGCTTGCTCATTTTTTTTAAGGAAGACTCAGAGGCATAAAGAATTTTATCTATTCTCAGGCACATGCATCTGAAAGACAAATGGATTCAAGGGCCTTGAAGCTAAAGATTGAATATCCAACCTATCTTAATGAACTCAATACTGGCAATGCCCAACTGGAACCATGGGTGCCTGTGGAAGATTTCTGCCTAGTTCTGACAACTCAGAAATCCTCTTAGAGGCAAAGATTAGGGAATTTGACACATTAACGAACTGTCATAGGCAGAAAACTCCCCATTTGTCAAATTAAAGATGCTTGGGCCATGCTAGTTAAAAAGAATATCTGGTGTGCCTAGAAAAAATTGTCAAGTTCTTGTTATACTTCACACTTAATTTCTTTTCAAGAATCAGAAAGAAAACTTCTTTTCAAGACTACTATACAAGCATTACCATGTGTGCCTGCCTGAAAGGGAAGAAAAAGGAAGTGACACGTGGAGAAATGCACCCTCCTTTCACAGCCTCCCACCCCTGAAAGACTTCTGGAGAAGACTATTGACAGACTGAGGTTAACTGGTTTGAAAGGCCTGAGTGGGTGGATCCATTGTCTTCAAGCCTTTTCCTGCTGAAACTGGCAACAATTTTGCTACATATAACAATGGTTTTGCAATACGGATAAATGTCTTCCAGACTGAAATGAAAGCCCTGTGAAACAGGCAACGGAGCTGTAAAGTGTATTGCCAATTATGATGTTCACAGTGCACACATACATATACATAACACACACACATATACATAACACACACACACAGATGTATAATAGCACATGACAGAAGGTCTTCAAGACACAAAAATTACCTTCACTAATTCAGTTTTGTCATCATCTTCCCGATGTCGGTAAATGCACTGGCTAAGAAGAGCATATAGTCTTTCCATGCAAGATATACTGACATTCTCAGTTGCCACAATGACCAAATCCAGCACTTGCTGAAGCAAAAGAATGGAAACTACAATTCAGAATAGCACAAGTTACATCCGACTTTCTTATATTGTTAAATAGAAGTGGCACTTCAGAAAACTGATTAAATATCTCAAAAGATTTAATTAGAGGAAGCAAATTAGTATTGCACACATCAGAGAAAAGACTTACTTACATTTCAGACAGTATTTTCTTACTCATCACTATATGACATCAGTGATCATAACTGCCAATCAACTGCTTCTAGAACAGTGGGGAATGACATGATCCACTTTGTCACAGAGTAGCTGCCTCAGGGAAGTCATGGTTGCATTTCATTAGAAATGCAATACAGGACCCTGGAAAATGTGTTTTCAGAAACAAGCCTACATATCTTGCAGACAGAGCTGTGCCAGATGGAAACAGAAGCATCTTTAGGTGCTCACCTCTACCCATTAGCTGAATCTGTACTGTGACTAACATCAGTCAGCTCCTACCTTTCTACTCAAGAGTGGATGAACTACCAGAGCAGTCTGTAGGAAATTACCAATCTCTCACATTGTTCCTTGTGTTACCAAAGATGAGAATGTGGCAATCTGGGGAAAGCAACACTAACAAGCTAGCACCAGCATTGCTGGGGCTGTTCAGTAGCTGTGTGTTGTGGAAGGCTTTACAGATGTAGCTGAAGAGAGCAGCCACACCAAACAAAAATATTACTGCCTCACAACTGCTTGCCATCAGACTCAGCCTCCCTTAGATCACCTGCCACAAGATTTGAGTTCTGCACCTAATATCAAGCAAATAAGTGAACACACATCCAAAAGAAAACCACCAAGAAAACAAACAAAATCAACTAAACAACAGCCCCATACAAAACAAAGCAGCTCCATTTTGGAGGGGCTCTCTGGTACAAGCAGCGACACCCATGTTAAGGAAACAAGTCTTCTAAAAGACGTGTTTCATGACTGTAGCTCTCCCCTCACAGCTGAAACATATATAAACAGAAGTATCTGTAAGGGCTCTATCCTACCACTTCCCTAGTCAGTAGGCAATAACTTCAGATTACATGCCATTAGCATCCCGATTCTAGAAAAAATGATGTAGCTTCTTTAAATATATAAGCAGACATGAACAACACAACACACTGAAATTTGCTTCCTTAGGAAGCCATCTTGGAAAGTTAATTTAACCTCTACAGTTCAGATCAATATTTAAAAATGTGATAGAAATTGTGCTGGTGAGCCCTTTTGCCAAAGAGGATTTTCTCCCCACACAAGGAAAACAACCAAGTAATACTCCCTTTCCCATCATGGCAGGTAAACAGCAGCTTCCTCTGCATTGACCAACCTCCAGGACTTCAACCTAGCAATATCCTGAATTTTTCTTGTGGCTATATCCCCTGAAGGGCAGGTCATTCTTCTACCCTCTCCAATCCATGCAAATGAAACTCTTTTTTCCTCCTGCAGTTAGGCCCATGTTTGATCCTTTCCCCAACTATACCCTGGAATAACAACTTCTATCCTACAGAGGACTGGAAAAACCGTGTAACACTGTAATTCTATGGATGGAAAAATTCTACCACTGAATTTTGAAAGCATTTCAGAAAAGCAGATAGTATTATATCCAGGATGATCTTTTGGCCAACCTACTAATTTCAGGTTTAAAGTCATCACTGCTAAAAATCAAGGTCATTTTCCAGTTCCTAATTAACAAAAACATGCAAACAGCAAACCAAAATACCCATCTCCCCAGTCCATCATAAAAATTAAATAAAAATTGCCAACCAACAGCAGTAGCAAGTTGTCAGTGAGCTATCTTAAAATTTAACAATCCCTCTTACATTGAAAATTAAGAAGAGAACAGTCTCCTAAAATTCAGTTCACCAAAAGCAAGAGCATCCATCCACACCAGCTGTGGAAACAACAGCTATTACAGATTGAATTATTTCACAAGCTATATATCCCTCTCATGAATTGTTAGAATTGGCATTGGTTAACAAGTGATTTAATTGACAACCATATAGGTAGCAAGAAAACGTCCTACTTCAGTATTAACAAAATTGAAATTAGACTTACTCTGAGCTCAGAGTAATCCACAGATACTCCCTGTGTGTTAATTTCCTTTGCTTTCCCATTCCCGTCACATACTTGCGGCTGCTCGTCCACCTGAGAACATCCCACACAAGCTGTACGAGGTACTCGTGAATCTGGAATTACACACATTTTTTAATTCAGGATTTCTCTTTATCTGGAATGCAGTATCAGTGAAGTATCCTGTACCTGGAAAACAGTCACCCTCTGCAATAACAGAGACAGAACTATCACCATTTTTTTTACCAAGAAATGCTTGACTTCTATCTTTCTAGTGCTGCTCCATAAAAACTAGGAACTCAGAAATGAAAAGAAACACTAGGGAAAAAAGACAGGGTAAAACTGAGAAAAAATATTCATGCTGCTACTACAGCACTGCACAGTAAACCTTAAGTTAAAAAACCCAAATATGGTCTTTAAAAAAGTATTTTACGTTTAGGAAACACATCTACACATCTTACATTTCAAACATAAGGATGTAATTCTTCTATTCCACAGCAGTCTCTCTGAGAGAGACACAAAAGAAGTAACACAATGAAATTCAAGAAGGCTAAAACCTAATAAATAGTGTAGCCCTCCTCAAGAACAAAAAAGAGCTAAATTACTTGTTTGACTTTTCACTTACCATTTGAACATGCATCTTCAGAAGTTCTGGCTATTTGGCAATCCAGCATTTCACTCTCCTCTCCTAGGTCTGAACATTCAGGAAACATGTCACTCCTTTTTTCAGTAGGGAATTTAGCCTCAAGGGTCACTCTCTCACTTCCATTTTCTGTTCCATTTTTCTGGTGTCCTTCAAGTACCTTTTCATGTTCTTCCATAGGACTGTCCTGGGAGGATGCAAACTGAACATTCTTCCTCTTTACTGTGATATTTGAAGAGTCTCCCTTCATTTTGCCTTTTCTTTTTGACTTATCTATAAAGACACACCAAAAAAAAGTAATCCAATTCCCCAAACCAGCTCTTTCCTCAAAACGCAGCAGCAGCATCTTGCAAGGAAAATAACCACAGAAGCTTCAGTACCATCTCCCTACATGTGTCTAGAGAAAAGGTTGCAAGTTAAGAGATCACTTCTCTATTAGATAAATTACAGGGAAGGGGAAAACACTATTTCTTGTAACTGAAAACTAGCTGAATATTCAGAACAGCCACAGACAATGCTTTGAACTTCAAGATGTAGGTGCCATTAAATGTCAGTTGGGCCATCAAGGCCAGGCTCTTACAATGTCACACAGCCAATGCATTTCAACTTCATAACCATACTGAATGAATGACATCAGGATTTACCCCACACTTTGAAGCAGTATGAAAAATTCAATGCCTCTGGCATGAAGAACCAAGCATCACAGGAACCTGCTTTCAGGCCACAGGAACAGAGAAGGTAGCAGGGACTTTAACACCTTCTCCAAGAAAGTCTGAATAAAATGCAACTTGCCATTAGAGCAGGAGGTACTGGTGTCCACAGGCACTGTGGGCATCTTCCACTTTTCATTACACTTTGGGTCTGCTTTCTTACACCCACAGAGCAAAGAATTGTGTCTTGTGTGGCTGGTTACAAAGCATGAGACAAGTCTTAAAATCCTCAGCATCAAAAAACGTACCTCTTTCTTTACGAGATTCTTTAATTTTTTGGCATCGTTGCTCAAAACCTTCATCCATTTCATGCCTCACTATGGAATATGCAGTATCACTCAAAGTACGAGCTTTGTGCCTCAGGAGATGATCTGAAATTTTACAGCCAGAACAGTGCATTTTTTACCAGTCAATGAAACCCTTTATTTTAGTTACTTAGAATGATTTTTTTTTCATAAGCAGGTTCTGAAAGGTTATCTCAGTCAGTATTTTCAGAATAAAAACAGAAAATTCAATTATTTAAGAAAAAGTACTAGTTACCAATCAACACATCTATCACAACTCCATACTCAAATAATATATCTAATGCTAAAACATTTACAGCTGGGCAAGAAATGCTCTCTGGAGTTGTTTAAAATTATCTAATGGGGTGGTTTTAAATTATCTGATCCCATATCCACTGTGGGATTACTAAATTTCCACAGACAAAATCTATCAATTTATACATCTGAAATTTTTCCATATTATGGATAAAAAATACACCCTTACCTGCAGGCCCTTTATTTGGGTTGTATTTTAAAGCATTGCTACAGATTAGATCGATGTCCTTTAGAAAATCTCTTGCAGTTAGGTACTGGTGCATGTCAATCTTGGAGACAACTGTCGAGAGGTCCATGGGCTGTTTAGTAGCGTTCTTGTAATTGGTAGTCTATAAATTAAATATGCATGCTCAGAGATTTAAGCTACAAAAATTAATCATTTTCATAAAGTCAAATAAAGGACTTCTTAAGAGCCCCAAATATTTACAACACTCTCAAAGATGCAGAAAATAACCAGTTAGCTTCTTGAAAATTGAAAAGGTATTTCGGGTGTCTTTGAAGAGACAGACCAGGAGAAGGTGAAAAAAGAAGCAAGGTGGTCAGAAGCATGTGTGGAGCAGAGAGGGGAACTGGTAGGATTCATTTCACTTCCTTTCAGAAAATTACAGCAGAGAAACCTTTCTCAGTAGTGTCACCTTGGATTCTCTTTGTTGTTGGCAGCAAGAAAATATCTGCAGGATTTGCACCTTTGAAGCACCTGTCCTAAGCATCTACTCTAGAACGAGATAACTGGACTCAGAGATGCCAATTTCTTTACTCAGAGCTTAAAAGGAGCCTAATGACTACTTTGGATGAGGACATCTATGTGTTTATAGGTTATTCACATCTTGGGAACTACAAAGAAAGGAAAAGACAAGTGAGTGAGTGGATTCTTAGGGGAATGGGACTTTGCTGAAATGCAAATCTATCTTAAAACTACAACTGACTTTGAAGTACATGCCCCTGGCTTAGACTTATTCAATAAATCCAATGGGAAGTGTACGGGAGCAAGAAAAAAACACGCAGCCCTTATGGTTGATTATGCACTGAGGAAAGCCCCAGAGAAACTGAGAATAACATCTGAAAATGTATTTGGCAAACTGCTGGTTCTACTCCTGTTCTCACAGAAGCTATCGACAGTTAATCAAAGAGTTTTAGACTTTATTACAACAGCCCTATAGGTGCTTTTTATAAATATAAAGTGATGTCTCTGCATTTTAGTGCAGTAACACACCTATGTATCCAAATCTTCCCATGGGCAAATTGTATTGTCATTTGGTGTAACTGGCATTTGGACTAGATCATCCTTGTAGATCGTTTCTCACTGAAATATTCTAAAGTTTTAAAGACTTTTTAGAAAGAACATAGGGCTTTCAGTGAATACTCAAATAATAAACATTTGAGAGCCTCAAGGAGTCAAGTAAAAACAAAATTCACTTCCTTCTTCTTGGAAAATCAGAACAGTACAGTCCCAACACCAAAGATAAACCTTCCTAGAAAGAGCACAAAACCACCAAGAAACATAAACACAAGGAATTATTAATACATACAGTTATAATGGTATTGTAAGCCAATACTAACCTCCTCTGGGTCAATGGGCTTTGTAAATGCTTTGAAACGTTTGTCAGTGACAAGTCTGTGAGCCACATCTCTTAAGTAAATCCTAAGCTCACGCAACGTATCCTCTTCCTTCTCTTCCACCTGTCTCATTTCTTCCTCTGACAGCTTTCGAGGCATGGGTGGTGGTGCTACAGGCAGCACTTCCAAAGGCTGGCAAGCTTAATTGAATCAGAAAATTGTAGTTAATTGATGGTACTCAATTACAAGCACTTTAAAAATGAATGATAGAAAATTACCACCAAAGTGAATACTGTATTAGCTGTTAACCTAGAGTTAGCAAAGTTTTATA
Source organism: Trochalopteron elliotii (assembly GCA_024734555.1). Taxonomy (NCBI): domain Eukaryota; kingdom Metazoa; phylum Chordata; class Aves; order Passeriformes; family Leiothrichidae; genus Trochalopteron; species Trochalopteron elliotii. The sequence continues at coordinate 2,580,926 of JANPWX010000024.1, read as the reverse complement.
TGTAAAATATCCTCCTCACTTGTGCTGTTTTTTAATGCAGGAGGTTGAGCAGCTTGCTTCATGACCAAGTCCTCAAAAAAATGTCTTCTCTCAGCCAAGGTAGGACGTGGGATTCTGAAAACTTCTTCATATTCATTATTAAACAATGCTTTTACCTAAAGCATGAAGAGAAAATATACTTCAGTTACACAAGGCCACACAAACTTCTTATATTCTAATGCAAAAAAGATGAGTACCTCTCTGAATTAAACTGAATACTTATCTGGATAAGACTATCAATGAAAATTTATCTTTGTGGACTTAAAAGTCTAGGTTTTTATAGCTTGGCAATTTCAAATGCCTTCTCTAAGGATCACCCTCTAGATTTTAAGCTCCAGGAAGAAATTATATGATAAATTGAGAAAAGGGTGACTGGGAATTCACCATCCCCAAGGCTGCTTATTTTGCATTTACGTGCCTTGCTGTCCTTTGGCTTGAGTCTTTATGGCAGCTACAGAGGGAAAATGGCAAGGCTCAGAGTACAAGTGCTGGCTTTTTTGTAAGGTGTTTGGGATTTCTCTAATTTTATTTTTAATTAATTTAAATGAAGTGTCTCAATTTGAATACTTCCAAGTTGTATTCCATTTTTCTATTTCTACTATGAAAAAGTATGGAAGGGATTTCAATCCTTATTTTAGAAGGCACTTATTAACAGTATGAAAATTTCTGTTACTGCAACAAAATAATCAGAGCAACACATTCACATTTTGAACTGTCCTTCCTTTAATGTACAGTCTCACATTTCTACAAAGCTCAGCATGTCATTTTAAAGAATTTTATTAAAGAATACACTTAAAAAATTTATTTCCAGGTTGCTTAAACAGCAACTTAGCTTTCCAATTTGTTGAGTTTTCACCCAGATGAAGGAAGTAATTAAATTTTTCAAAAAATAATTTATATTTGAAATTACATTCCATCAGTAACAGTGTGACCTCTGTATTTTTAAAGCAAAAACACTTCTGACTTTTCAGTAAAAATGTTTTCAGAAAAACAGTCTTTTTTTCCTAGCTACCTTTCAAGCAGCACATTCTTCACTAAGGACACACATAACCATCTCGAAGCCACAAAAACCATTGTCTGAAGCAAGTCCATATATGTGTCTAATAAGCTTGAGTATGAAGGGAGAAAAAGTTGGGTCAAAGTCAATCTATACTCAGAAAACACTTTAGGCAAATGCTTTCAGCATCTTTTTGTCTAAGCAAGTTTTAAGGGATTGGGTTTGGATGCCTGAGTAACAACTGAATTTTTTTAAGAGTGGCATGTAACTCTAATGCTTCAGGGAGTTATAATTTAACAAGAAATTGAGTAATGAAGGAAGAAAAGTATCAACTGAAATACCTCTTCTGGGAGATCTCCCAGTTGTACATTAGATGTTGCAAGAAGTAAAACTGGAGTAAACCTTGGGATGCTCTGAAGTAGTGTTGTAAAAACAGATCTCAGCGTAGGTCCAACAGTCTCCCACCATGAAGGGATTTGTGGGACATATATGATACTGGGTGCTGATCTTTGAGCTTCTCGCATCAGCTGGTAAAATGAAAGCTTGGATAAGAAAACTACATCATGTAGAACAAACTACTAAATAACTACATATCAGTCAAACTATCTCATGAAATAAGAGCTATAAAGGCAAGACATCAAGACAAATTGATAAATGACTCCTTAATAATCAGGTAAATTTTTCACTTTGACTCAAATATAGGCATTTCTATGCAGACAGAAACAGACTTGAATCTCTGCCTGATTTTAAAACTACTTAGGTATAAGATAATTCCTAAAGAGCCTAAGAACTCGAACAATGTAGTGGTGTGCCTGAAAAAAACCTACAGCTCACTCTTTGGCAAGGTGTATTTGCCTGGAGAAATCACCAGACAACTGCAGCTACACCATTTTCAGTTCAGAAGGGACACACACCCAATTCAGACTGGAGCACTGCCTAAACAAAGGCCTATGTGAAAAGATGAGGGCTAACACAGCACAAGATACCTCGTTATAATTCATAACTCCAAGCACATTTTTTAAGGGATGACCAGTCCTTAGACTGTCTGAAGAGCTAAATCACTCACTGCCTTTCATTACCAAAGGTGGGCTTTGGAAAACACCAAGCCACTGCCTACAGAAGGCACCTCAGTCACAGAAGACAACACACATCTACTGCACGAAGGAAGTGGAACAGTCCTTTCACACAATAAACTCCTCCATGCACCATTTCAGATTAACAATCTGCAAAGGACTTGCTCCTCCTGTGTGACAAAGGAGTATCCAGTCATATAATGTGTCTGTCCTAACTTGCACAGCTCTCAAATGCTGCTACTAGAGATCAGAATATTTTAATACAGTTATGCCAAAAAACAAAGTGGATTTACTGCCCAAAAGTAAAAAAGCAAAACAACTGAACTGCTTATATTTCCTTTTCCTAGTTGATGAAAACTCAACACCATACAAATCTAAGTACTCCATGAATTTTAACACTGTTGTATCATGTACTACAGGAGTAAAAGCTGTATATGCATATGTAAAAAAAAAAAAAAAACCAAACAATTTTTTTTTTCCTCAAAATCTTGGCTGCCCTACAAATATAATTTAAAAAGAACCTACAGAATGTGCATTGACATGCTGTCAGGTCGATGCAGAGCCATCTACTGGTAGCACAGAGTCTTAAGAAGCAATAAAAACAACTTTCTAAATCCCACGAGATCAGCAGCATTTCTTGCCACAGAGAGGGGTTTATTAGCAGCACTTCCCACCTGTCTGAGCTGCTAGTAATATTCTCCCTGCTACATTTCAAATGGAAAACATGGCTATGTATAAAATCCTTACGTGCTGTCATTCCATCAGAAAAGTGGATTTTCAGACAAAAGTAAACAAAACACCACATTTAAATCAGGCCACATATTGAAAATGACTTCTGCTTACTTCACTGGTTTATACACTAATCCTGCGGTGGAATCCTATGAGACTAATGAGAAAAAAAGCTACCTGTACACATGTTTCATCTGGTGATGTGCTAGCAAACAAAGTTGGTGTATCTAGTGTATAAATTGGAAACTTTTCCAAGGAATGTATTACTGCAGCTGCCAAATCAGAAGCTTGCCCAGATCCTGGCTCTTCAATCAGTAAGAACCGTGGCCTGTAAGACGTTGGCTGGTCACGGGGATTTCTACAGCAATGAGAAGAAAACAAGTTTAAAAATGAGTGATAGGAAAATAGGAAATAGGAAAATAGGCATTAAAGTTTTTTCCTATGCACTTTGTTTTGTAAATACTCTCCCTGCTCCCCAAAATAATAAGCTGGTCCATGAACAGAAAGCCTACTTTCCCACAAACTAGTACTCTGCCAGAAATCCTGCCAGTCCCCAGCATGTCTGCTACTCTTTTGTCTGGGTTAAGTAACAGCTCTTAAATCCCACAATGGGACTGTCTAGCCAAATACACACAGCAGTTCAGCTTGACGGGTCAGGGCAGTGTACTCACCTAGAACAGAAGTCACTGGCTGAACCTTCACACTTACTTCTGGCAAATACTGATTACCCTACACACACTTTCAACTCCTTCATCTAGCATCCCTCACACCAAAACAGTTTACACACTCAGCCATCTTAAAAACGGAGCCGTAAGAGGGACAAACGTACCTGCTAAAAGTGCAGAATTCTGCCTTTTTCTGATCTGGTGCTTTATGAGTCAGCTTCTCTTCAGAGATTGATGGTGATTCCTCATCACTGTCAATCATATAATTTCCTAAAATAGGATTTAAAGAGAAGAGAGGTTTGTTAACTTTCTTGTATAGTCCATGTCTCTTACAGTAATACACCTTCAATATTGATGCTGGAAAACACTTCTCTTGTATTTCATCATTTGAATGCTATTTTCTGAAGAGTTCATTCTACCACAAATCAAAGGAGAATATACAAGTCTCTACAAAGCTGTCTTACATCCCATGATTTGCATCGGGTATTATCTCTCTGTTGACAAAAACTTGTGTTTTTCTTCTTAGAATAAAGACGTTTAGGAACAACTTACGTAGTTCCTAGACACCTGAAAAACATTTCTCTTGCTGCTTGAAAAGAGGTGCTAATAATTTAAAACTTAGATTCCCCTCTGCAAATGATAAATGTGATGTTAGCTCCTGTTGAAACATGGTGCTCCAGCAAAGGACCCATAGTTCTTGACTGCTTTTGCAAGTCACTCACAGCTCCCACCCTGCACTGTGCACACACAAAGCATAAAATTGTGCTGCCAGTACAGCTGAGTACATTTGTGAATGTTGACTGTACAGATCACAAGCTTTTGCTCTGGCACATTTTTAAACAAGTGGATGTAGATGTTATACCTTGCTGTTGGTCCTTCTTTAGTGCAAGCTCGGCATGGGGAAATACTCTCTGCAAGGTTTTTAAAATCCTTTCCAGAGTGTTTTCTAACAGTGGCTTTAAAATAGCTGATAGTGCTCGCCCAGAGGAAGGCACAGCCCTCTGTGAAGCTGGAACAGTCTTCTGCATGGCCATGGAAAAATCATTTGCTTTTATTTTAATTGCATCCATGTTTATCTGCAATCTCTCTCTGCTTTCATACAGCTGAGGGTAGCGATGCCGCAAAGCACAGAGACCAGTTTCAGCACATAAGGCTTTAATATCAGCACCACAGTATCCTAATAAACAAAACAAGAATCAAATGTTATGTCAATCTCAGACAAAACAGAATTCAAGGCCAGTATTTCTAAAGTGCAACACTGTAAGGCTTTTTATGCAGCCAAAAATTACAAGGCTAAGAGACAATTTAAAGAGCTACTACACTGCAGAAAAATTCTGTTATGTGGCTCACAGCCTGATATCCTGTACTTAGGCAGCAGCCTGCTGGTCAAAACTCTGTTCCTGGGAAAGATCTTCCAAACCCATTCAATGTTCTAAGACACAAAAAGAAAGTTGAAGGCAGTGCCTAAATTTGCTCCCATGCAAAGTGCCCCCTCACTGCCTCTCTCTGCCACCAGGTACAAGAGCTCATGTACTGCCTGGCACAAGCTCAGGTTCCCTAGGACTGAAGTCACATGTAGTAACCCACACTGATTTCAAACTCACCAACACATTCTTCAGCCAGCTCTTCAAGTAAGTTGTCCGATGGCTTCGGGTTCCAGTCCCGTGTGTGAATTTTGAAAATTTCTTTTCTTGCCTGAAAACAGTTGCATTTCAGTTTGCCCTAAGTTCTCTCTTAAAAGAACAATGACAACACAAACCCACAAAACCCCTTCTACCAATACAAATACTTTTCTTATCTGCTAAACCTTTTAGTATTTTAAAGGTCAGTTATTAATACGCTGTCTGCTTTTTCAAGCAGGAAATTTAATAATTCTGAACTTGTTACATTAAACTCTTGCTGGGGGCTGCTGTAAAGTAAAAGGCATTTACATCTTCCATAAAAGTGAGTTTTCCCAAGTGTGTGAGCTAATGATTCTGAAGAAAAACATCATTGCAAACTCCTTATCTGCAAACAGAGTTTTTTTGTCAAAGAAAATGCTCTCAAATTTAGCAAAATTTCATGAAGTATTTCTTGGCCCACATATTAATTATGGCAGATTTCTAGAAATCTACCACAGTAAGGAACCATGTATTAGATCTTTTTAATGGCATCTCATCTCCTGTTCCTTAGAGCAGATGAAAATTGGAGAAAACTGAAGAAAAATGTTTGTGTACTTTTACTAGCTTTCAATCCAATAAGCCTTTTAATCCTTTTTCCAAGAAGTGATAAAAAATATCATAGATATCCAGAGAGAAAACACAAGAAGAGGTCTCCAGTTTTGCACGCTATCTCCCCTGCTTCAATATTTTTTGGTTGCTAGATACCCATTTTCATATTGCTTAACTATTGCTATTGAACTAGAAGCCTCCCAAGCCCTGCACCTGTACAATATCCTTCACGTCTTTGCCCAAGTCCTTGTCAACAACTTCCAGTAAGATCCCAACATACTTAATTTGCTCTAGCATCAGCCTTGATCAAAGCTTTTGGTACCAAGGGAGAATTCTATCACCCTTTCTTTTACTTTCAAGATGCTACAGGGGTAGTTTATTACTAATTAATATACCCATTCTGTCTTAAACATTTCAGTTACTATCAGCATCCCATTTTCTTCACCAGTCACAGAGAAACCAAAACTAACAAAAGAATTAACTACTTGTTGAAATCATCCTAGTCATACATATCCAGAGCCAGGTCTGCCCTGTACAGCACAACGCAGTTTCTCCAGATATCCCTTTTTTGTCTCCCTACAGTTTTTGTCCAAGCTGTACACTACGGATGGAGACTTGCACTGCTACACAATGCTGCCTTATTACAGAGGTTTGTTATAAAGATGGACTTTGCCACGTAAGTGTAAGGTTGAGTGGAAGTTCTGACCTCTTTGTTTGGCAAACTGAAGCGGAATTCTCGTTCAAAGCGCCCAGGTCTTCGCAAAGCAGGATCTATAGAATCCAGTCTGTTGGTGGCTCCTATTACCACAACCTCTCCTCTGCTGGCTAAGCCATCCATAAGTGCCAGAAGTGTCCCCACAATAGAGCTAACAGAAAAATATGGTTTTCATTCACCGGCTTAGTAAGTTTTCTTCAGTTACACATAACCTTGTCCAATGATCACTCAAAAAGTTTTTATTGATGAGATGCTGCTTAGCAAAAGGCTCATTTTAAGTCATAATAAAATACAGATAAGGTAACACAGACCTTTTGCTGATACCAAGCTCAGCAAATTGTTTTCAATTATTGTTTAACAATCACTGAGATTCATTTGCAGGGAATTACTAATTTTCAGGAAAAAATGAATGCGTCACTTGCAGTTAAATAAGTTGCCACCTTTTTTTCACAAAGATCAAGCAGCTTCTATGTAGATACAAAACATGTCCTACCTATGAGTTTGGTCTTGTTTATCGGACTGTACAGGAGCCAGAGCATCAATCTCGTCAGAGAAAATAATTGAAGGTCGCATCTGGTAGGCCTACAATGAAAACACAGGAATATTGACATCAGGAAAACATCCCGATTTGAAAGAGAAAATGCATGAAAAACATCATGGTTGGAAAGGCACAAACTAGATTTTTCAGACTCTGCTCATTGAGCTAACAGTAAAGTGGCACAAGTAACTGAAGACAGCAGCCTATGTCAACCCAAGGAGACTGGGTGACAAGAAAGAAACCACACCAGTAGTTTTTACATCTACCTGGCGACCACAAGAACAGAGACAGGATTTAGCTAAGTTGCAGGTTCTGGAAGCAACCCTCTGTTACCAGTTTAAATGACCATGTTTTCATCCTGCATCTCTTTCCCTCTGATCTTAAGCCATGACCTCTTACTTCTTTAAACATTTTTTGTGACTTTTTGGGAGATTGTTGGGTTTGGGTTTGAGTTTTTGGGTTTTTTTTTGGAGGGGGGAGGTGGTAGTGGTGCTGCTTTGCAGGATGTTCTTATTTCCTTTACTAACATTTCCCAATACATCTCAAGATTTCAAGCCCCTAAAACTTCACTGAAAAAGGAAACAGTGGCAATCCCATTTCAGTGAAAGGAGCTGACAGAACATGTTGTAGACCACAGAAATTTAATTCCAACTCAGACAGAACACATGGCACATTTCAACCTTACCTGCTCAAATAATAAACGAAGCTGTTGTTCAGATTCTCCTATCCATTTGCTCAGGCCCTCAGCACCTTTTCTCATAAAAAAGGTTACTCTCATGTGACCTTGACTGCATTCATTAGCAAGTGCACGAGCAAGCAGTGTCTTTCCCGTCCCTGGTGGACCATAGAATAGACAGCCTCTGCAATTTAAACAAAAATAAATTTAAAAAAAATCACATAAGAAAAAAACATAATAAAAAAGCACCTATTACAAACCCCAACCTTAAAACACACAATTCTGCTTTAAACAAAACACCTCATGGATAAGATAGCAGTAACAGCTGAAGTATGAGAAAAGTCAAAAGTGTTCCTACACAGTTCTCCAAGGCAGCAAATAAAATCAGTAAAGATGATAACGCAGAAATACAAAACCTTGACAAAAGCCTGCAGCATCCCAAAAGGACACTGTCAAAACTTCTGAAAATCCAGCAGGGGTGGTTGGATCTAAACAAGAACAAACTTCCAATGCAGAATCTAAGACTAGGCTAACTTAGGAATCATCAGTTCATTTTTCAATGATGCACTCCATATTCATTCTTGTTTACACATAAGGCAAGATTTTATAGTAAAACATTTGATTCTCCTTTATAAAGCTTTGAGTTACTGGAATTGTCTTCCCTTTGCTGGTGATAGAGGAAGAAGTATTCTAAAGCTGGAAAGATATTTTGCATTTCTGCATTTACATCAACTAGAAAAGCCAATACACTGCTGCTTCAAAAAAGAATTTCAACGAATAAAGAAGCAAAGCACAGAAATATTTTTCTTTCTACTTTGAAATACTTTTAAAGTTACTGAAGGCAAAGAATTTTAGGTCCTAGCTCAATATACCATGACTGAGTTTTGTTGACCAAGAATATATAAAGCTAACAATGAAATCACTGATTTTTTTGTTTTTGTAACACAGAAGCCACCTAACTGTAAAAAGTGGACAGATTATTATTTTAGCTCAAGCACAACAAACACTGCAAGCTTCTAGATGCATATCCCTATCAGTTGTAAAAGTGATACTTGAGAACTTGAAAAAAAAAACCAACAAGAGTTGGTGGCAGAGACAAGTGGACTTTTGCTCTTTTGCTAAACAAACATTTGACTTTGAGTAGAAAGTACTTCCTGCTTACAAACCTATCAAGTCCACTTTCACACCAGAACTTTAAAGAAAAAATCCCCAACTCCACCTTTGAAAGGCAAGACACTTTGAAAGGATGGTCTCACCACACAGTAAATCTTTGGACCTACATATATACTGCATTCTACCAATTTTTTTTAAAATTGTGTTTTACTACTGTTAAAAAACCCCAACACTGCTGAGAATTTTGAAAACATATTGACGCCCCAGTTGAATTCTTCTGAAAATAGGTAAATTAGAACTTAGAGTTTTAAACAGTGTTTGTTACCTTGGAGGTTCAATTTTCAGTCTCTCAAAGATTTCAGGATAAAGCAATGGAAAAATGACCATCTCTTTTAAAGACGAAATGTGGTCAGAAAGACCACCCACCCCATCAAATTGTACCTAGAGATGAAGTCAACAAAATACATTTTATATGTTAAAAAAAAGCTGCAGTCTTGATAAGGTTCCATGAGAAGCTGGATTGCTTGAGAGAAAACTGTAAACCAAGGGAGTTGTAGACGACCCATGACTGGAAGCTTTCATAAATACTGCAAATGTCTCACTACCACAACGAACCAAAAACACTTACTGAACCATCTATTTGCATTTGCTCCACACCAGCCAAATCTCCTCCAATTTTCATGATATCCTTGTCAACTCCTGCTGAGGCACATTTCTGAAAGCTGACCAGAAGAGATCTGATTTGAATTGAGGAAAAGAAGGTGCTTTCTAACTTACAATGCAGATAGAAGATTTTTGATTTTCTGATGATAGCAAGTGAATGCAGAAGACCTTATAAATCAGCATGAACTTCCTAAACAGGTAAATATTAATTCCAATGTTTTATATTTAATGGCTATGAGTAGATAAAGGAAAATAGTCACTCCAGACATTAAAATGAGTTAATTATTTTAACAATAGCACTTATGAATATCCAAGCCAGTAAACACAGCACATATAGGAATACAAACTTAGAACAATTATTCCATCTGTGGAGACCATGGACTGACCTTGATTAGTATAATGGAAGAATTCCTCCCCTTCCTAAACATACTGACATCTTTCAAATAGTTTTAGTTTTTACCTTCAAAAAGTTACAGCCCAGGAGAACACTTATTTCAGTGGGTGTTAACATTATCATGGCTGCCCATGACTCCTGGGCTTTCCTGAGGACTTTGGAATGTGTGTGCCAGAAGATACACATCTGAAAGATGTCAGGCAGAAAACTCATTTGTTACACTGCTATTATTTTTCTTTTAGAGTGGTTTTCATTTTGAAAAACAACAGTAAAGCACAGAAGCAGTGAAGTTTTACATCAAGAAAATACATCAAAGTGTGTATCTCTACATTTCCTCCCATTCCCATCTAGAAAACAAATTTCTTATTAAAAGTCAATTCTAAAAATCCAGTTTTAGAGATTGCAATTATAATTGTCAACACCTCAAAACAGGTATGATTAAATATTGCCCCCGTTTAGAAAGGGTACAAGATGAAGATGGCAACACTTCATAGTTAGGCATATGCTAAGTCCTCCCAGGTACACTCCTCCCTCCCCTATTCTCTAATTTCATTAACCTCCTTAAATTTCTCTTCTTCCTCAGTATTTCAAAATCCTCATCATCATCATCAGAAAAGGAAAAGGAATCACTGCTGAGGAGTCCATATCTCTGTCTGCAAACATTCAAACAAGTAAAAAATTAAAATGCATTCTAAATAATACCAAAATTTAAGTGAACACTATCTCAGCGTTTACTTTGAAATCTAGTAAGCTTTCAGATTATTGGACATTTTATCTGATTGTAAAGTATATTATGTGATTTTCCTTGTGACAGCAATATTTGATTTTTCTTAGGAAGGTAAAATGTATCACTAGTGTGCAAAGAAATTTCTTAATCAAGTTACTCCTTTTGTCCAGTCTCTCTCTCTCAGACACACAAATTGAGTTTCACTTAGCATTATGTAGCCACTCTGTGCAACATCAACATTTTAAACTTATTTAAAAATTTAACTTCAAAACCCCTTCCTTCATCAATTGTTTGCTTTCAAGGATACTAAACAAAGTGTTTCTATCTAGCAAGGCAAGGCCCTCTCTGTGCTGTGTTTAAATGATCTGACATCCCTTTGTCATTTCTACCGCAATTCATAACTTAGATTTTCATTTAATATTTTTCTGGTTTAAGGATAGTTTCATACAGAAACATGAACTGATTCCAAAGAGACATCAGAATCAGTGTTTGAGTGATTAAAAAAAAATCCATTAAAACTTCCATACAGGTTCTCCCTCTAACTAAACTGTCTTTGGTTTTAAGAAAATAACTTTCCTCCCTCAAGATTAAATAGTCTAAGGTTTTCAGAGGGAGATTCTGGATTCAGCTACTGAATAAATGAATTTCAGTTACACAATCTCAGCCACAATCCTCATCATCACCTTATCAGTGACCGTAAATACTGCATTTTCAAATAATATCTGATGGCCAGTAAAAAGCATGGCCTGCCCCTGCCAGTGTTTTTCTTCATACTCTCAGACTACTACAGTAATCATACTATTTATCTGTAGTTGCCACCAGTCCAAAACCCCTTGAAAGCATTATTGAGTCATGTGACAGCAGTATTGAGAAAGAAAAACTATCACTTAACCGTACGCAAACCTTTTATTCCCTTTGCATGGATCTCTCACTGAGACAGATGAAGATTGGACTGAAGAATCTGTCCCGTATTTTCTAGGTCCTGTTGAAAGCAAAGAATTTAGAATAATGTCACAAATAAGTTTAAGATAAAGTGAGATAGTCAGGCAGAAAACAGGATGTGTATCACCCATCTCCAAGTTCAGGGGAAGTTTCAAGGTTGGTGGAGGTTAATCAGTGCACAGCAGAAGTGAAAAAACGTGCAGCTGATTTTTAAAGAGAAACATGTTAAACACATGAGTAACATTATAAAGTCTCTTTAATTACTATTCTTTCAAGGCTAGCTAGAAAGAATAGTAGAATTTAGAAATAGAAAGAATTTAGAAATTTAGAATAGAAAGAATTTTTTTTTTACTGGAAAACAATAAGGATTCCAAAAATGAAAAATGAAAATAATGTGCACAGGATACAGATGTTTAAGCAAAGTTACTGGAAGAATGAAGGTAAGAAATTTAAAGTTGAGTGTGTGCATGTATTTCCATTAAAAAATTCTTGCTTCCATGCAAGAAATTAGCTCTTATGTAAAACTGTGCCTGAAACCTTCTTTCCAGCATATCTTGATAGCACTCAAGAAAGCAAAGTTTTTTCCTTTTGCTTCACTTCCTTACGATGAAATTACTGCACATAACATTAAACTCTTTAAGCACTGTTGCAAATAATTATATATTCAAAATTTGCTACACAGCAGGTATTCCCTCCTGTTCACAGCCCTTTTATCATGCATGTGATAAACACTGGGGTTTGGGACTTTTTAATCTGAATACCTATGAGCTCCTTACCAGTACAGCCATAAAATCTGTGGCTATGGCTTGTAATGTCAAGAGCAGCACAGATTTGCTAATAGATGAAAAATACCCAGTAGTTCAGTCCATCTCAATTGCTTAAGAAAAAAAGCTTTTGGCTAGGGTATAGTCAAGGAAATTTAGAACAGAAGTAGCCTACAATGCTACCTGGATTGTCAGTTGTTTCTTCATCAGTTGTTTCCATATCTAGACTTTCCTAATTAAAAGAAACAGGAAAAATCAGACACAAACATGCAGAAAACTGGTGGGCATATCTGGTGCCTTTATAGTATCATTTTCAATGTACTCCATGTACACAAAAGATTAAATCAACACAAAGGAAGAGGGAATAAAACACCACTCTGGAACCCAGGATTAATAACAAGGATTTCTACTCTAAAATAGGGTTTAGTAGATGTGAAATTTAAACACTTGGCCAGATAAAAAACTGACTGTATCAATTAGTCAAAGTTTAATTATCCAAGAGTGTGGTAACAACCAGGATAAAGCAATTCTTAGCAGAAAAAAAAAAATCATATTGGCATTTGAGAGATGATTTAGAAAGCACTATAGTTAATTCTGGTTGAAACAAACAACAAAGGAATTCATACCTGATCAGAATCAACTATGAAAGCAGGGTATGGATATGTTTAAAAAACCAAGTGCCTGGCACTCAAATGGACACTGGAATAACTTGATTAAATAGAGCAAAACCAAGACAGAGGGATTAGTGTCTATATGATTGATTATTGTCTATATGATTATTAGTGTCTATAATTTTAACGTGAGTTCTGGTTGGGACAGGGGACTACTTGAGCTCACAGGCAAGGCTGGCACAAGAACAAACACAGATAAAGCAAGTATCAATAAATTCACTTTTTAGTAAGATTTGAATGAAAACCCAAGCCCTGAGACAGCTATTTGTAAAAAGCTGGGGGGTTTATTTATCCATTCAAAAATCATAAGGCAATTCAACAAGCATAGTATATGATGTGTTTCAGCATATCACTGCCCTTTCATGTCTTCTGAAGAAGGTACTTCCTCCACCTTAGAACACAGCTGTGGCATGACTGCAATAGTAAGATGTTAAATTATAATTAGAGAGCATGAATAAAATATTAGACTACAATAAGCTTTGGAAAAAGGTTTTTTCAGCTAAATTAAAATTGTAACTAAACAATTTCTTTACAGTATCTACTTCTTCTTTGCAGTGGAGGACCCCACAGCCTCCCATTCTTTGCTGTCTAAGTGTATTTTCCATGTCAGCCCTCTTTTTTTGCAAGACTGGTTCTGCAGTACTAAGATACAAAACCGACATGGAAGATCAAAGACAGGTGAGTACAAAAAAAAAAGCACTGAAAACAACACGCGTAATCAGCATGACATTTTAATATAGTGTGCACAAAACAAGAGTCATCAACTCTTTTTTCAAGCTATGTTTTTCAACACTACTTAAAAATTAGGTCAAATGTTTAGGGGTTTTTATAGAGAGGTTTAAAAACAAGTGTTTCAGGATTTGCAAACACACATTATTTTCAGTCAATTTTCCCTTCTTGATTAACACAGTACAAAAAGAATCTCATTTAGTGGAGAAAAAAAAAAGAGCTCTGAAGATCATAGGAAGATAACAAAAAGAAATTATGCCAGTTTTTCATAGCACTTAAATTGCTCAGCATGATAGCAGTAAGTGATTTTTAGTTCACAGCCATCCTCAGACAACAGGTTGCTTAGTCTTCTCTTAACTGGAATTAAGATCTCATGCTGATTTTCCATGAATATATACACTAGAAAAAATAATATCTCCCTGCTGATACACTTTGAAAACCTTTCAGAAAACAATGTCAATTTGGGCTTCAATTTGGGCAAAGAGAATTAAGTCACAGACACACAAGCAGAAATGCTAGGACTGCTTCACTTTGCCTGTATCCAACTTCCTGCCATTTCTTAACTCAACAGGACATTATAAAATTATTCACAAGCATGAAAGAAAAGTTCATTAAACATGAAGGCAATTCTGGTGCCAAGAAGATCAATTTAGAGGGCAGGTTAAATCTACTGAAAGTCACAACATGAAGTGATCATTTCAGTTCACAAGATACCAGCCCACATATAAAAGATGTTCTGTCATGAAGATCTCTTTACAGCTGGCAATCCCAAAAGGAAGACACCGGTGACCAACACCGGCTGGTCCAAAATCTTTACACATGAAGTACCTGAGAAATACACCCTCCAGCGCACAATCTTTAAATTGTAAATCTTAAGACAAGCCACAAGCAGGACACACTACCTGACCAACTGCAGCAGGACATTTATGGAATGTTTGTCAGGTTGCTTGGCAGTGCCCCCTCAAAGTTCCAAGCTTGATCATGCCCAACCCCCAAGTCCCTGGTGGGACTTTACAGTGGAGGGCAGCTGATGCCCAGCATTGCAGAATCACAGAACAGCCTGGGTTAGAAAGGACCTTTAGCCACCATCTAGTTCAACACCCCTGCCATGGACAGGGACACCTTCCACTAGGCCAGGCTGCTCCCAGCCCCATTCAGCCTGGCCTTCTACAGGTGGGGCATCCACAGGTTGTCTGGACAGCCTTATGATCCCCACAAATAAAGACTTACTGTATAAATAGTGTCACGTGGGGAGGTCTCAGCCCAACCAATGCATGCATTTACCACTTGTTGCCAAGAACAAAAACATCTGCCATCAAAAGAAAGTCCCTAGTCAGTGTTATGCCTAGCACAAAGGCTTGCTAATAAGGCTCGTTTCAGTAGCTCTGCAAAAATGAAAAAACTTACTTTGTTCTAAGATTGCAAAAAACAGACTGATTTATAGTGGTGTAAAACTTTGTGAAAGTCTACAGGTTCAACAGACCTCTAAATCCCAATTTTCTTCATCCTTTAGGCAACCAATATTACAGAAAATACAATGTGAAAATGGTTTGATAGGATTATATAGTGGGTTGACTTTGGCTGGAAGCCAGGTGCCCATCAAGCCATTCCCTGGGTGACAGGGCAGAGAAAATCAGATGGGGAACAACTAGTAGCTTGAGATAAGGCCATTTCCCAAAACAAAAAAAGAAAAGCTGAAGTTTGTGGAGCTCAGCAGTAGCCAAAGCACAGGTGTGTTATCAGTACCTTTCCAGCTACCAACACAGAGCACAGCACTGTGAGGGCTGCTGTGGGAAAATGAACCCTATCTCGGCCAGACCCAATACAGATTACTTTCCATAAACACAAATGAATTTGCATTAACTCTGCTATTCACTTTTTAATTACTTATGAAGCAGTTTCATGTCAGCTGTTCCATTATTTTTCCAAGGATTTTTTTTTCATTTCTTCTGTACAGTGGCTGGATTTTGCCTTTGAATTTTCTTTTTGTAAAGCAGGCAACATACGTGGAGTTAGCATGATGTATAACTACAAGTAATTTTTAAAAATAGGACTGATAATAATTTCTTTTTTTAAGCTGTGTTTTTGAGGAGATAAAGTACAAAAGAAAAGTAATGGAGACATATATACAAATACTGTGATAGGAAACAACAACAATAAAAACAACAGCTAGGGAGGTTACATATCAAACTGGGGCAGTACAGTATTGAAAAAAAATCCACATTTTTTCTTTATTTGTTTTGTGGTTGAACTTATAAAATATGCAAATATGAATTAAAAGAATTATTAAGTCAAAGGTTAAAAAAAGAATAAAAAATTAAATTAATGTGTGATGTATTCTAGAACTAAACCAGTTGCATTTCTGCATTTTCTGAGGTTATGTTCAAGCACTAAAGCAGCTGAGACCCACTAGTGCCACTGAAACAAGCCATAATATTAAAATATTGAATTGCCCTTGGCTACAGTAGTTAATATTAGTTAAAATATTAGTTTAAATATTGAATTCTGTTCTTTACAATTAGTGTTTGAAAATCTGGAATGATCCAACACCAATAAGAAATCTTTATAAATTTAATTCTCTATTTGCTTCCTTGTGATTTCACATTCAAAAAAACTCATGCAAAAGAAAGGCTGCATTAAGAGAATATGAGTGACTCATTCAGGAAATCAGAAATATCTGAGATTGCTTTTACAATGTTAATTCATCTCAGCTGTATGAATACCTTTTCAGGTCATTTAATGAGAGGGGTTTTTTCAGAAGATCTCCATCTCACTTAGATCTGGGAATAAGTAAACAGTTTGTTTGAAGAAGATGCTAAATGTGAGACAGGCAATCCCTCCCTTGCTGTAGAGGAGTAATTTTATATAGTGAATAAGGTAGTACTTGCAGAACAGTTGTCAGATTATGGAATTTGAGTACTGCCCAGAAAAACTCAAACTTCTCTCTCTCTCTAAAATACAAGACCATACTGAAATAGTATAAATCATAATTTTAAAAAATCATTAGTAATTCTGTTTTTCCTCATTTTCTATACCCTATTTTAAATCCTTCCAGCTTGGGTTGTGTAATCTTAAAATCTCATTGTTATAGTTTAACAATTCATAGACTTTAGATCATAAAGGAATTGCAGCTATCTACAGTCAGAAGTTGAGATTTAGGATACCTGCTCTTCATCTAAACCAAAGTGACTGAGATAACTTGTCCTTCTTTCCTCTTTTAGTATTCTTGGAAGTTAATTCTAG
Organism: Trochalopteron elliotii; assembly: GCA_024734555.1. Classification (NCBI taxonomy): domain Eukaryota; kingdom Metazoa; phylum Chordata; class Aves; order Passeriformes; family Leiothrichidae; genus Trochalopteron; species Trochalopteron elliotii. Next base: position 2,564,038 of record JANPWX010000024.1, on the reverse strand, counting down.
AAGACTATAGTCTAATGTTATGAATTACTATGAAATACCAGGTCCAAGGCATCCAAAGTCAGTGGATAATTCTGGCTATACTTCGTTTCCATCTAAAACATGGCATGAATGGATACATGAATGCACTTTATTTCATATTACATTTTGTTGGGACTTTCTAGTTCCCTCATATGTTGAAACTGCTAAATGTCTAAATTCAAAGTTTGTATCTTTAACAGATACATGCTCCAATTACCCTCACATATGTATTCACTAGGTACTCAACAGTTCATGGAATTAGTGTATAAACGAGCTCGGATATAAGAAATTACACATCCAATTGAGCAACTTCCCCCGATGCTTGTTTTTTCTAACCATCTGGGCTACAGCAAAATATTACTGCCACATACACTTTTTGTTCCTTATGAATTTCACTTTTATTTCCATATTAAAATACAAGTTTAAATAAATTATTTTATAAAGATCAGTTGAAAATCTGTGGCACTGCCAGGCACCACCTGCATTTACAAATCCCTGGTTGGTGTTCTGGTCACAGTAAAATCTTCCTCTCATTTTATTACTCAGTAGAATTCAATTCTTAAAATACTACTGCTGGAAAACTTTGTTGAGTCTTGAGATTTTTTAAATTTAAATAGCAAAGAGAAATGTTTTTTTTTCCAATAGCAATATTGAATGAAATTACAGATTGATTCAGCATTTTAAATGTTCTAGATTTTACTTCAAATTTTCATTCTGTGTGCATTACCACCTGTGAGAAAAGCACAAATGAAAACAAGAACATGAAGAAAGTGCCTAAGTCAAATCTCCTGAAACGTTCAGTTTAACATTCAGTTTGTTCCCAGCCTTATGGAAGGGTATCCTATAATTTGGGCCTCTATGAATAAAGCTTTTATCCATCATTGTGATCCCTATTTTTTCATACATCAGTGCATTGAGTATTCCAGCAAGAACTGTTCCAGCAGTCCAGCAAACCAGAGCACCACTGTGTGAGGGAGATGTTAGGCTGGGGCCATCTACTGGTTGTATTGCTGAGCTCTCATCGACAAATTAGAAAAACTGCTTTACACATGTCATTCTATTGCAGTTATAAAAGTAACAGCATATATTAATAGAACAATGGTCTAAGTATGTGATGTTTCTTGTGCAATAGTTCTTTGCTTTTAAGATTAAATATTGCATTAACTTAATATGGCCCAAGTATCAAAAGAAAAAAGAATTTATCTTGCTTTCATAAACAAAATAAAAATGCAGTGAAAGAGGAGTCCTACTTCCCAATAACACCAAAGAGAAAATTAAGAATAAAGAAACATTAATGCTAAGATTTAAACAATTCAGTAATTCACATGTCTTTAGTATTATTGCTGTAATGAAGAGGGTAAGCCATTCTTATTGCCTAATTTATTGTTGTGTAAGATTTCATCCTGAATTTGTATGTGTTGTTCTAAAATAGCTCAAATGCTAAAATTGCCCCCCACAGTTTTGGGGGGGATTAAAAAATATCTGTCAATTTTGTGCTGTTCCTTAAAGATTCTTATTAAAAATAAATTCAAAACAAAAAAATTTAGCAGATGAACAGAAGATTAAAGCCTTTTAAACTGGAAATTCTAATAAATGAGCAACTATGAACCAAGAATAAACCAGACTGTTGAGTCTGGGGACCAGAAGTATATAATGATGCTGTTAAGTATGTATTTACTCATTCATTATATGATAATACTGATAATTATTTGTGTTGTAATTTAGTCTTATTTCTTATTTTAACTGTCTTGAGGAGCAAGAGAGAGCATTTCACAAATTTTAGTTTTAAGTGAGACTCTTTGCACTTACTAAATTGCTACACATATACATTTATGTATAGGTATGTATACACACAGACAAAAATATATACATACTAACTCCCTATGCTAATGCCTATACTTTTATAAATATATGCTTATACATGTACATAGATATGCAATACATGTACATTCATCTATATCTCTATATACATATGCACACATACATGCACACCTATATATCACATCTAACTTGTAGCTTTTACACCCTCTGTTAAACAAAATCCTCTGTTGGCTCTTAGCTATACTGGGATTAAACACTATTCACATTTGCCCTCAGCAGATCCATCAGCAGGAGACATTTCTAGCAGGGACTCTAAGTAGAAAGTATTTTTATCAAGAAATGCAAAGTGCAATTCAAAATGTATAAAAAGCAGATAAAGAATAAGACTTCCCAGGATAAAAAGGAAAGTGTAAACATGTTGCAGGTTTGGAGACCAGGCTACAGGAGCTAGAACTGGGAAGAAAAATATTGCCACCATCACACACAGAAGCGGTAGAAATGCCTTCAAGAGAAAGAAAAAAATGGTTTGGACTTATACTGACCTACTGTGATTTTACACCTCATCCATAAGAATAAGAACATGGGTTTTGCCACACTAGAGTACCATTTCTCACGCTGCCGCAAGCTCACCCAGCACAGGAGTCATCTGACCTCAAAATACCTACAAGATAGGCATCTTTTCTAAAATACTTCTGCAGGCTCTTTCTTCTGTCAAGGGGAAGAAATAGCCAGTATCTGAAATCAATCTGTCCACATATTATGGGCTCCTCAAGGACACTGAGGGCTGGGTGCTGTGCTGGTTTTGGTTGAGCCAGAGTTAATTCTCTTCACAGTGGCTTGGTGAGGAGCTGTGTTTTGGATTTGTGCTGAACACAGGGATGATAAGAAAGATGATTTTGTTAGTACTGAGCAGAGCTTACACTCAGCAACCTGGTCCTGCTGTTGTTTATCATGTTAATTTCAAGCTCTGATCCACCTTCCTGTCAGTTTCTACTACAAAACTCCTAAAATGCCTGCCCAATTAAACATTATTGCATAATAATCTCATTTTTAATGTCCACCTGGTTCATGTCAAACACTAGGAATTTTGATACCTGAGATTATCAGCAGCAAGAAGTTACCACAATCTTTTCAAAGTGCAAACCTAAGGCTTGCACTCTATTAATACAGCTGTCCAAATGGAAGATTCATTTAAGTTAAATTACGTGTTTTCTGGTCTCTTTGACCTCAATTTATTAATGCCACAGCAAGATTGCTGTGGGTGCAATTTAGCATGAGCACAGGAATCAAAGGAGGTTAAAGGCCCATCAGCTGATAACTCCTGCTCTCTGATACCACACCGTTCCTTCCCGGAGTGAAATAAAGCTCAAATTAAAGCTTTTCACCAGATCTACCAGAACATTGCTTGACCCTCCATCACATCTTTGAGAGGAAAACTGTTCTGCCCTTCAGCACTTGCCTTCAATTCAGCTCTTCAGAGACTACCTTCTTTCTCCCTGGGTTTTACACTTTAAAATGTACAAACAGTTGCTTTCTCAGACAGACACACTCCAACTAACATCGTCCCTCTTCACATTCCATCCTGGGCCTCGTTGCCAAGTCGAAGCCCCCACTTTTCAGTTTTTCTAGGCTCTGGTATCTCCTCCCTCCCTCCCTTCCTTCCTTCCTTTCTTCCTTCCGCAGCCTCCTCTCTCCAGCATCCACATGAAGAAGCGCTTAAAGAAGGCCTTGAGATCATTACAGGAAAACACCCACGTTTCGCCTTTTGCTCTCCCAGGAAGCGTGGGACACGGCAGTCCCCAGAGCCACCGCCTGCCTAAGTGACAGCGCTCCCTCAGCTTTCCCCTCCGGCACCAAAAGGCATTCGCGGATCAAAACAAGCGCGCGCCGACGACGGCCCGGGCCCTGACGGGCGGCCGCGCTGATTGGTCGCGGCCCGGCGAGCAGGGCGGGGCCGGGCGAAACAGCTATGCTGATTGGATGCAGAGCGGGACTGGGCGGGGCGACCGCTCTGATTGGCTGCGGGGCGGAAAAGGTCAGGGCTGGCAGCCGTTGGCGCGCGGTTTGAAAATGGCGACGGCTGTCGCACCGGGAGAGGCGGACTGTGGCGGCAGCTCCGTCAGTAGCTCTGTTAGTTCGGCCCCGCCGCTGGCCGTGGAGGCCGTGGCCGCGAAGTGGATGCTGGAGTTCGCCTGCTCCTGCCTGTGCCGGCACTTCGCGGAGCAGAGCGGGGCGGAGTTCTGGCGGTGGAGGGACGTTGCGCAGGGTGAGAGGGACGACGTGGGTTCGGGGCTCTCGCACGGCCGCTCCCGGGGCAGCGCGTCCCGCGGGGCCTCAGGGACAGCTGCCTCCAGCACGCCGGACGGTGAGAGTGCTAAAGCACTCGTAGCCCATCGACCGCCGTGGTCAGCAGCGCTGGGGGTGATGCTCAGCTCTTTCGGGGGCCTCAGGAGATCCCCGGGCTACCGGGGAGCCTGTGGAGGGCTTGGGTGGTATCGGGAGCACTCGCAAACGGTGGCAATACAGCAGTGCTAGAAATATTTCAGAGAAATATAGTCTGGCATACAGAGGTGAGATGAAATGAGGTCTGGTGACTGGATTTTGAATGGAAAAACATATATTTAAAATGAGAAATAAACTTTAGAGTGAGAGTGGTTGACAACTAGAAGTAAATGTCCAAGTCTCAGATAAATGTGATGGATTTATGTTTTCTTCTGTAAGAAGCAGTTTTCCTGAGGACAGCAGGTTAGAGTTTGGGGAGATGTTTTGTCTGTGTATATGTTCTTGACTCAAGTGAATGTAGTAGTATGACATGTTTAAACTTCTGCAAAGAATGGAATACGATGGCATCCAGAATGATTACTAAATAGATTGATATGGTAAGAGGTAAGAACTCTAATGATAACTTAATAATGTACTTTGAATGCGGGGCTGCTAGATTAAATTTTTCATGCTGCTTCTCGATGTGTGGCCTTCAGACTGCAACTCAGCAGGAGAATTGTACTGAAGTTTCATGAAGGTGGGAAGCAGAGACGCTGTTAATGCAAAAGCAGACTGAAAATATCCCCTGAGAAGAACTGGGAAGACTGAATGTATTAGTAGACACTATTAATGAAATTGTACTGAATTCAAGGTCATATGGAAATAAGAAGTAATAACAAATTTTGAACTTGTTCCTACTCTGTTCAGCAACAGATGACTTTGGCACTCTAAGATTGTAAAGTCAATATTGTAAAAGTCTTTGGGAAAAGCTAAGCATAGTCATAAGATTGTAATAGAAAAGTGGGTGTATTTTTTTCATAGAAACGCAGAACTATTACTCTTGTGTCAAAGAGAGACCTTATAGAAATAATGATTGGCTGTCAACAAGAAAATCAATTCAAACTGAAGCAAGTGCAGAAAGGTAGGGAGGTAGTGGTTCCAGGTGATACTCAGTGGCTCCTTTGAACCCCAGCTATTCTATGATTCACTTTTCATTTTGAATGGTTCTATGTTATGCTGTGAAGATGAATTACTATATCCAGCACATTAGCCTAAGAAATTCTCGGTAACCTGTGTGATGGGAATTAACTCATGATAGCTCCCATTTTAAAATATGTAATAATCCTTGTGACCTTCCAGCCTTGCAAGGAGGATTTCCCTTGTAAATTTACATTTCTGAGTAAGATTTCCATGTCACTTTCACTGCTTTAATTCTCTAAGTTGCTATAGCAACATGTAACTGTTACCAGTCTGCCTGTGGCTCCTGGTTTGTGGGCATTCCCTGGAAGTGTTCTTTGGAGCAGACAGCTGTATTTTGTAGTAACCTGCTTACCAAAAAAAGACCCATAAATTCAATACTATGATCTTTGAATTGGATGAATATAAGCCTGTGATTAATTCTGCAGTTTCTTCGGGAAAGGATATCTTCTTCTGGTCAAGCTCTTAAATATTGTTTAAGTTGTTTTAGCTTGGAAGAATACTAATTAAGTGTGTTTCATTGGTTTCTTAAGGAAGTAGAAATTTAGTGAAATCTGATAACACAATGTCTAGTATACGTCTAGCCACACTGTGGCAGTGCTGGAGCAGGACTGATACAACTTTTCTCTTCTTTTTCAGCTCTTATTAATGGCCTCTCCCAAATACCTCCGCATCAGAAAAAAACAGTCTATCTCTGCCAGCTTTTGATAAGAATTGCACAAGGAAAAAGCCTTGGTAAATACTCATGTTCTTTTTTGCACTCATTTAAAAACAGTTGCATGAACTTCTACAGAGGTGTATTAGATGTGCTTTCACATTGCCTTTACTGTGCATATCTATATATACTTTTATATATAGCTATATCTATATACAAATAAATTGAATAAATCTCACTTTTTGGACTATCTTTGTTACACATGTGACTGAGCTGTCTGCAGAAATTGTGTTACTCTGTGCTGGCTTAGCTGACTGACTTAGCTGCATGGAGTTTGAATGACCATATACTTCTTAAATTACCAGGTCTTTTTTGTTAGAGTGGTGTCAACAAAAGAAATATACTGGAAAGGACTGACTAGTTCTAAGTGAGCAATACTTGAAAGTTTAAAACTTAGAATATGTGTTCTTTTCTGCACATTTAACTCTTAGAGGTTAAAGTAGGACAGACAGCAGGAATGAGAATGTGGATGAAAATGATGACTGCCCATGTTTCCTACAGAAGACTGTATGACTTTCTGCTGGCAGCAAGTCCTTGGGGCTCTTATTCACTACCATATCTTCTGTTTGGCATTTGCAACTTGTTGGTTTAGATGATTTTGTTTGAGTTTCTGGAAGACTAACTTCTTTTTTTTTTTTCACTATTTGAAAAAACTCTTTGGAATTTAAAGACTTTGGAAGCAGTCTTGAAAGCATGAGCATGGAAGAAAAAAGTGTATTCTGGCCTAGCAATGCCACAAAGTCGTGTTTTTATACAATTAAATTTCCTGTGTTGCTTATCAGGTATTATGTCATTCTGATTTAGTTTAGCTTGAGAATCAAATTCTAATATTTAGAATAGTTCATCAAATTATTTAAAATAGTATACAAATTATGAAAGTTTTGTGCTAATGCTCTAAATTATGTTATTGTATATAACACTTGAACATGACTTCATTGTGTTTTTATCTTATCAGTAGAGAATGATCTGTGTGGTGAGGAAGATTGCATGTGTGTAGTAGGTATTATATGATGTGTAGCTACACAATGTACATGGAAAGCTAATATATGGTATCTTTCCTATTTTTTCTAGTTATTAAAATATTTGATCTGTGTTGATCACACAGAGTAGGCTGTTTTAGCTCTCTAAGAGCTAAATGCTTTGGTTTTACACTATTGAACAATATGAAGTGTCATGTTACTTGATGGAGACAATAATTAGAGAAACACATGTTTTTGTTTTAGTTATGTGTATATATGCACATAATACTGTTTGAAATTTCACTGTTTGACATTGTAGCAGGTCTAAAATAATTTTTCTCTCTTCAGTATTGTGTAAATTGTTTATTTTCTGCCTGAAAAATACTTAATGAAAGGAATAAGTTATTAAGAGAGATTCTGTGATACCATAAAATGAAGGCATAAGTGAGGCTGTAGTTCAGTGAACATCTTGAATTAAGCTGGCAGTGCCATGGGAAAAAAGCACTTGTGCACCTGCCAGCTCCTCCTGCATCTGTTACATTGGCACACTCACTTCTGCAGGTGTGCAATGATCAGACTGGGAAACTGCTTGAGTGTTGAGGGGATAAATATTTGGCTTGGCTACATTTCTGCCAGAACTGGTCACTGATCCTTCGCTGGGAGTTTGCACAAACCTTGGTATTGGCACAGCAGTGCACTGGTGTGGGAGGTTGCTTCTGCTTTTTCAGTGGCACTCCTGTGTAGAGCTGTTTGAGTTTCCCTCTTGGTTTAAGCACTTCAAATACAACAAAAGGTTAAGAAATGGAAATAGTGATAGACTCAGGAAAAAAAAAATACTTAGTATGGTGATTATATTGCAAAATTAAGAGTATCAATATCAAATGGTGTGATATCTGATGCTAAGTTTAATGTATAATTAATGCCAGCCCAAATACCTAATTGCAAGTGGTGTTTTAAGTGAAGAATGATTAGCTGACATAATACCCCCTGAAAATGCAACAGTGATGTTATTAGCAAGGATAGGAAGAACCAGTCTCTCTGAAAAGAAGATTGTTGCTTCAGGTTTCTTAAACACACCTGAAAATTGAGGGGAAAGGAATTGAAGTTGTATAATACATATGACTTTACTGCATATAAATAATGTAATCTATTCAACTTTTTCCTTTAATTTTTACAAGTGCTTTGGTTTTTTCCCCCTCTAAGGATTAAAGTTTGAAAATGATCAAAGGATTTCACCTTTGGAATCTGCTCTATCTTTCTGGACTTTACTTGAAAGAGAAGAAAATAAACTGGAAAAACTTCATGAAGATATTCGTCGCTTGATTCAAATTCAGGTCTGTGTGGCTTACTCATAATGCTTCAGGATGCTGCCTACTCATTGGGAATGAGAACTGGAAAGCTGCCTGGCAGGAAAGGGCCTGGGGCTGCTGGGTCAACAGCAGCTAAACAAGAGCCAGCATGTGCCCAGGTGGCCAAGAAAGCCAACAGCATCCTGGCTTGTATCCAGAACAATGTGGCCATCAGGACCAGGGCAGTGGCTGTCCCCTGTGCTCAGCACTGGTGAGGCCACACTGTAAATCCTGTGCTCAGTTCTGGACCCCTCAGGACAAGAAAGACTTTGAGGTGCTGGAGAGTGTCCAGAGAAGGGCAACAGAGCTGGGGAAGGGTCTGGAGCACAAACCTTACAAGGAGCAGCTGAGGGAGCTGGGAATGTTAGCCCAGAGAAACGGAGGCTCAGGGAGGACTTATCACTCTCTATAGCTGCCTGAAAGAAGGTTACAGCCATGTAGGGGTTGGTCTCTCTTCCCAGGTGACAAGTGACAGGATGAGAGGAAATGGCCTCAAGTTGTGCCAGGAGAGGTTTAGATGGGGTATAAGGTAAAACTTTTTCACAAAAAGGGTTGCACACCATTGGAACAGGTTGCCCAGGGAAGTGGTGGAGCCATTATCCATGGAAGTGTTTGAAAAAAATGTGGATATGGCACTTGAGGACATGGTTTAATGGTGAATATGGTGGTGGGTGCCAGGTTGATGGTTGGACTTGATGGCCTAAAAGGTCTTTTCCAACCTTAAAAATTCTATTCTATCCTGTTTAAACAGAGCCCCTTTTACAAAAAGCTTGGGTTATTAACAGACTGAACTGAGTTTTCAGCTTTAGTACAGAGTAAATAGATACAGGGGACCTTTTTCTATCTCATATGGTTCCTGTTTGTACCAGTTCAGATTTGTTTCAAAATCTGCCAATCTGAAAAAGATATCAATGGAAATAAATTTCAAAACTAATTTCAGAACTGTTAGAAGTACGTAGGTGTCAGTAACCCTTAAATATATAATCATCTGAGTTTTGGGAGACTTAGAAAAATGTAGAATTGTGAATTCTCTTGTTTTTTCTGAATCTCAGGTGGAAAGTATTTCATAATATCTTGTAATTATATTTCCTGTAGATTGTAGCAGTCCACATGGAAAACAGATATTTCAAGGAAGCTGCTGAAGTTCTTGAAAGGCTGTTCACAGACTCTGAATCAGATAAGGTAGTAACTTGATAAAATTGCATTAAAAGCTCTTGACTTTCAGAGGAGAAAGAGGGGAGTTCGTTTGCAAAGCTAGCAAATCCTACCTGCACAACTTCAGTCTCATTATTGTCTATGCAGTCACTTTCACACCTATGTCACTTTAAAATATAAAAGGAAATTTGTGGCTAGGAGATTGATAGAAATACTGGATGATTTGTGGGAGTAAAATGCTTTTAGCAGCAGTTATTCTTCATCCCCTCTCTCACTTCATATGAGGAGTGAGATGGCACTACAAATTCTGGGAGTTTGATAGTGCTGACTACTAACAGCCAGTGTACTGATTTCTATTGCAGTGGACTCTGTCACCTCTGGTTTCTGTTCTATGTACCAAAGCATCCCAGAGAAGGAAAACTCATTAGCTTCTGTAGTACAGACTGAATGCTATTATACCTCTGCCTGGAAAAGACAACATATGTGTTGGGCCACCTCCTGGTTTGAAGCTGACTGCATCATTCAGAAAGTTGCAAGTTTGAGTGAATCTCTCTTTAATATAATAGTGCACACACCTGAATTTGCTGGGGTGGAGAAAAGAGCAATAGAAGGACTGTAGGTGAAAAGAAAAGAAATTAAAAATGCTGCCTATATCTTCAACTGGTATACTAGGACACATGTTCTATGTAATTAGTAGCCTGTTTATAACTTACTCTTCAGATACACTTCCATTCAGAGGATTTGGATGTTTGGAAAGTGTAGATTGTGGTAATAGTACTCAAATTCATTAATAAAAATGCAGCCTATACACAGAAGATAATTCTCTGGCTATATTGGCTTCTTTAAAATTCAGAGGGACTGGTAGACACAATGTGAATTTCTGATTATCAGTATTGATGTGTCCTTAATGCTGCTGTGCTAAGTTATCCTTTTCTTGAACACTGTACACCCCTTTCAGTGGCAGTCTTTTAGAGGCAGGAAATGAGAAGAGATAACTGAGTAATGGGTGGCTTTTTCTGGGTATTTTTCCTCCACTGACAACCCTGCTTTCCGTGTTTCCATAAAGGAAATGAAAATGTGGATCTCTGATCAGTTGCTTTACCATTTACTGACCACATAAGGTAAATAGCTGGCATTATGTCTAGTTGACTAGAACCCTTTCAAACTGCAGCATGAAGTTGTATAGGGATATTCAGAAAACTATATAATCATCCTGTTTAACTTTCTGTAATTCCTGTTTAGCATAGATCCCAAGTTTACTGCAGGATTTGTGTTGAATAAAACTGTGCTTTTTCTTAGCCTTTAAGGGTGAAGCTGGCAACTGTAATTAAAACCAAGGATCCATATGTTCCTCTTCTCCAAAGCTTCAGTTACAGTCTTTTGATAAGTAAAATCAAGTCTTACATCAAACTTTTCATGAAAGAAAATGAAATTAACTTCTTACTACAGGTATGTTGAAAGTATTTTAAAAACTTTTGGAAAAAGTTACCTGATACAATTAAATAGATTTATCCTTTCAAGGGAGTTGTTTAAGCAATATTCAATTACTGTATTAGATGAAAAGGAAACTTTATCTTCCTTTGAATTGTCTTATATGCAACTTTTTTGTTTTAATTACTATGTCTTGGAAAAAGTTAATAGGAAAGAGACTCCTCTAAGATCTCTTCTATGAATGCTTTTCCCACAACTGTTTTGATTAGAAAAATAGTTAGGAAAATAACGTAATTAAAACAAGATCTGCTTAAGAGAAGAAGTTCTGTTATTGGACTCCTTAAAAAACATAGCTTTATATTTAATGCTTATTTTATTTAAGCCTACATGACTTCTTATACTAAAAATAAAAAATCAAAGCCTGTTAATTTGGCTGAAAGCTTTAGGAATGTCAGAGGAGTTAGAAGATAGAAAACTACTGTTGCTGTTTTCCTGTAAATACAAATGTTCCTTACAAACAGTCTTGCTCAAAAGTGATTTAAAATTGGCAAGAACAACATTCCTTCTTCAGTTCATCTTCAGGAGGATTGTAAAGAATTTCTCTTATGTTTACTTCGTATAAAAGAATATTGCATTATTCAATTACAAAAGCACAGACGTCTAAAGGTAATAAGAAGCAAATTTTAAATAAACAATCCTGAAGTTCCTCTGTGTTTTTCATTTTCTTACTAGAGAGACTAGACAAATTATTGGATACAGTCAAAGAATAATACAAGGAATACCTTTTAATGGTTTCACTTGACTGTCAGTTTTCAAGTTTATTTTTCAAAGCTCTTTCTTTGAGTCTAAGAGGAAGTGGAGGCTTGGAGGTGTCGGAGAAGGCCCAGAACTCCACACTAATGTCCCTAAGGCCCTCACTGCCTGTGTGTTTGTGCTACTGCCTGCACCCTCATTGCAAATCTTACTTTGAACAGAGTTATTCTGGCACATGGAGGAGACAATTTTGTGAAGAATTCCCACTTCTGTTCAGCACAGAGGTTTCCCAGCAGCGTACCCTGTCTTCTCTGCAGGAGAACACTCTAGTTTTAACTATTAATTTCTCTTCTCTTTCTTCTAGTGCCAGATGTAGAAGTATAATCATAGAATAGTTTGGAATGAAAGGAACCTTTAAAGGTAGCTTAGTCCAACCCCCTTGCAATAAGCAGGGACATCTTCAATTAGATCAGGTTGTTTAGAGCCTCATTCAACCTGGCTTGAAGGTTTTCAGGGACCAGGCATCAACCACCTTGCTGGGCAGCCTATTCCATGTTTTTCCACTCTCATCATAAACAAAATAAAATCGTTCCTTATATCTAGTCCAACTCTACCCTCTTTTAGTTTAAAACAGTTAACCCTTCTCCTACCACTACAAGCCCTGCTAAGAAGTTTTTCCCATCTTTATTCAGTGTAGGAGGCCCCTTTTAGGTACTCTAAAAGGGAGTAATGAATTACTACTTCCTTCTCTTAGCAATGGAGGAGAAATAATCTTAGTTTATGGCTAGAAGTTTGAGCAGGATGTTAGAAATACTTTTTGCCAGTGCAAAAAAGGTTGTATTACAAGCCTAAGGTCTGCTTAGACATGTCTTTTGAAAGTGTTACATGTATGTTTTGTCCTGCCATGTGCTACAGAACTAGATAAACTTGACACCTGCAGTTGTAGTTTCTAACCTACTCATAAAATCCAGACTCTGGAGTACATTGATAGCATTTGCAGTCTTAGTTAAGCTCTGCAATTTACTTCACACATTTTTAAGTTTGCTCATTATGCAGCTATTTGTTGTATCTCTTTGTGTCCATATAAAAATCAATTGCAGCTATGACTAAAATTTCTCCAAGTTACTAGTTGATAAAGATCTTTATGGATTTCAACTTAACATGTTGAAGTTGTTTAGAAACTACTTAGTTTAATGTTAATATCTCTGAAATGTCTGTCAAATAAGCACTGCTAGTTCTAACAAAAAGTATACATATTAATCTTAGTGCAAACTCCTGTCTAGGTACTGCCTGGCTTTAATTTTGAGATATCAATTCTGTTTCTCATAGGAAGCCACAAAACACGTGGCGTCTCAAGGGTTGGAGGCAACAGCATTGCTAAACAGAGCTGTGGAAGTCAATGAAAATGACAAAAGTGATTTGGAATCAAAACAAAGGTTTGTATTAAGTATTCTACTGCTAAGGGATGTGCTTGGACAGTAACGTGAAACTTTTAAGCCAAAGAGTAGGTAGGAGGGATGTTAAATTCCAAACTACTGTCCAATAGAAAATTAGCTACAAGCACATTCCCTACCTTTTTTTAATTTGTGCACTTCTGTGGTTGTTACTTTTGGCATTTACATCAAACAGCTTGTCATTAAGTTTAATTATCTGTGAGGTTGCACAATTTTCAGTTTAAACAGCTGTCAGTCTATAATAATAAAAGCACAAAAAAGACTTTGCTTTTTTAATGCTTGATTGAACTTCTTTTAGTTCTAATTGCAAGCTATAGATCATCTCATGAAGAAAAAGAACAAGGAAATGGAATCAGTCTGTTACAATTTTCTTACAGCTGACCGCTTAATGATACTAGTGTAAAGGAAATAGTTATGTTGCTTCATGATTCTGACTGTGCAAACCTTTGGAACAATTACATGATTATTTTGGAAAATGCTAATATTCTGGGTTTATCACCACTTGTTTTTCAGGGAGAGTAAGTTGCAGTGTTTTGCTGGGATAGAGTCCGTATGTCTTCATTTTTGTACTTGGTATACTTGGCATTATTTAGTTAAGAAAATTGGCTGATGCAGACAGTATAGAGGAGTAGAGGTCATGAGATTTTTTTGGAATTTTTTTTTTTAGAAGGCCATCTCCTGACACATCTGAGAGATATGATGAAAGACTCGTTCAAAAAAACTTATGAAAATAATTCCTAATGAAAAAATAGAAGTGCAAAATACTTCTTATCTTCAACTTAAATATCTTGGGAACAGACAACCCAAGGAAGTGGTCACTGCACAAAACCTGACAGTTCAAGAAGTATTTTCACAGTGGTGTCAGGCACATGGTGTGACCCCTGGGGATACCTGTGCAGGCTAAAAGCTGAACTCAGTGATCCTTGTGGGTCCCTTCCAACTCAACAGATTCTCTATTTCTCCTCCAGGTACAGGGAGGCAAGGTTAAGAGGGAGAATACATTAGTGCAGTTAGTGATTGTATGCCACTGCTTCTGTAGAGAAGTCCTAGTATTTTCTTTCATTTAAATATTGTTGAATCATATAAATGGCAAGTTGCTGCCTAGGAAATAATTTTTTTGTCTTTTCTTTTTAAGACTGGTGAAAGAGGAACAGTATATCACAAGTCAGTCATCTGGAGACATAAAAAAACCCACAGTAAGGTAAAAAAAAATAGTTCTTGTTCCTCTGGTCACAGAGTTTTCATCAAGTTCTTTGTATTTTTACTTTAGATTTGTGCTCTTTGCAGGAGACGTTCAGGACAGAAACCCAAAGAGAGCAGAGTTCTTCAGAGTGAGTATTAGTTTATTTTTACACTTTCAAAACAGTCAGGTCAAACACTTATTTCTAACTGCTATCCAATGTGATTGGATTAATGCAGAGGTGGTTGTGGTGGATAAAAACACTCAAAGTTGTGTGTGATTTCTGCACAAATGCAGGTTTGGTGGTTGCCATATTTAGAAAGCTGTGAAGTGGCTTAAGGTTCTCTAGGAGTTAATTTTGCAAAATCATTCACTATTTTCTGGTTTGTTTGGTTGGTTTACGAGACTTATGGTATTCTGTGCAAAAGAAAGCTGCCGGAGAAGTACTGAAATTCATTTCTTTCTGAATTCTGTGCTGGATTGGGAAGGAACTAAAAAAGTCAGCTGATTGGAAAAACAAATGGTGCTGTAAAATGCACAAAGTCAGGATGTTTGTGCATTTTCCTGGTATTACTTCTTAAAAACCTAACAATACAGATAATATAATACTTATGAGTAAACTCTTAAGACCATTAGCACCCTCTTACCACAGAGAGCTGATGACAGAGTTCCTGCACATGGCCATGTTGTACATGGAAGGACAAACTCTTAAGAAGCCTTGAATGCTTGCCACAGTTAAAATCTGATATGTGTACTTGGAAACTAAGGAGTTTTATACAAATAGTCATAGCTCTGATTGGTTGTTACATCCCATTCCCTCTATGTAAAATGAGAGCAGTGCATATAGTAAAAATGTTTTTACCAGAATGAAATGTTTTCTTATTATGAGCCAATCTTTACCTAAGTGTTTAAAATACAATTCTTCTGTGAGCTCTATTGTGTAGAAAATATGGTGGGTTTTTTGAATAGCCCATTTTTTGAAGCCCTTGGACAATGGCAAGAGTCACGTGTATTCATATATAAAAGTATACTTATGTGAAAACAGACAATGGAATTTTCCCAATCTGTCAAAGAATATCAAAATACTGTACATTCTTGTCCATATAAATGGTAAAATGCAAAGCTGCTACCATGATGTTGACTCCTCATTGTTCTGGATTTATACTGACTGTCTTCTAGGTCTTAACAACATGAAAAATCTGGGAAAAAATGAAGTTTCTCTGGAATGTAGCCGAAGAAGACAGGTTTGTACCTATTCTCTCTTCTAAGTGGAGATAAAATGAATCTGCATGCACAGAATTTCTTTCCCAGCTTTATTTAATCTAGTTTTAAATCTAGTTCTTAGATTTAGGATTCTGTAGATCACTCAAGTGCTACAGTTCCTGAAATTGTTACAGTTCTTTTCTTTTTAAAGACAGGAAATATTTTTTACTGTCTCAAATATTGTTGTTAACGCTTCCAAACCTTTTTATTTGTTGAAATACACCATTACCAAAGGTTAGGGTGAAATAAAAAATTCCTTCCACAGTTTGGATGGAAGAATTCAGGATGTCATTTGCCTGTGAGAATTTTGGGCAAATATCAGAGGCAACTTGTTTTCCAGCTTAGAAGGGTTAAATATTTAGCAATTTTATAATTCAATAGTTCATTTACATGATGTAAAAACATTTTTACTTGGGAAACTACTCTAGTTTTTATAAATGAAATGGTAGGGTCTTCTTATAATGCTACATTTCAAATGGTCCTTTGAGCTCTCTTCATGGGAAAGCCTACTTAATTGAATTACATTAAAATAACCCCACTGCGTTCACTAATGCTAGAGTTCCCATTGGTGGGAAGTGCAGAGTTGTTTGCCTTAATAGAATGCAATTTGAAGTTGATTTGATGTTGGGAGTCTTTCAAGCTAATTTTTGTTTATAGCCAATTTTCCTTCATAAGTGCTCAGAATTTTATCATGATAACTGAAGAAATTAACATTAAATAAATGTATTGCCATTGTTGGATTCCTCTTCATAATATCTCTGAGGAAGCAATGTGGAGTCTTTCTGTTTAGATAACAGTGCAAGTTATCATCATACATTCATTTTGATGTAAGCTGTTACATTTTTCTGGTGTTCATTTTGAGATTTTATTTTTCATATAACAGGGAAGACCAAATCTCCTTATGGGTTGTTTTTTTTTTTTCTAGAGGAGAGTTGTACTTACTCCTATTTCTTTAAGCATTTTACTGAAGTTGAAGCACTGGCTAAATCTTCAGTTATATGCTGTCCTCAAATTGGTTGAAGTCCTAATGAGGCCTCATCTATCCTTGAAGTTTGAGCCCCAATAAAGAGCTTTTCACTTTCTCATAAATCTCAGGAACAGTTAAATCACTGACAACCTCTTTAAAACCAGTGCCCAAAAAAAAAAAAAAGGCACTTACTGGATTTGCTTTTGGCCCTTAAAGACATAATTACTTTATTGCAGCATATACTTGGATAGGTACCTTGTTAGCCAGTTGCTGGTAAGCATGAACACTTCCATCAAGCTTGTTTTCAACATTAAACTATTTGGACCACAATGACACAGAGCTAATGAAAGCTTTGTATTCACATATTTTTATGCTGAGCTAGTCTGTTATGGGGTCACCTAAAAGCACTGTGCCTAGGTCTAGGGCTTACACACACATCTTGTTAGAAAAAAGTAGGAGTTGTTTGCTTAATTATGTTGTTATAGTTCAACCTTAATTGAAAGATAAAGACTAAATCTGTAGAGAACTGCATCTGACAGTGGCATTGAAAATTTTAAAAGAACTTAAATGAAACTTAAGATTCAGAACTGTGTTTCTTTCAACACTTAGAAAAGTTGTAGGCATTTGCTCCCTCTGTAATATTTATGCCTTCCTCCCTACCACTGAAACCTCATAAATGTTTTATAGAAAGCAATGATAATTGGCCTTTTAAACAATAAATCTGCTCCTCTGCTTAATCATCTGGGTTATAAAATTGTCCACTTGCATGAAAGAATGCAATGAATGTCAGAGCTGTTGACTTCTAGAACTTCCTTTTCCATGTAGTCCCTCGTTCAATGTTGGCATTGTTTGCTCTTGTTTTGTAAATGGCATTTCATTGCAATGGTTCAGTGCCCATTTTCAGCCTTTCATTGCAGTGTTTTCAGTTAGCTGCATAGAACAATCTGCAGTGCTATTGAAAGGACACATACTTTATTTTATTAGTCCTAAATTAGGGGATGCAAGTGTCACAGAATTTAGGGAACTGTTTGTACTCAATTTTATATCCAGCAAGTATATGGCAAGTCCTTTGAGTTGTCTAAAATCTGCGTAATACTTTATTTAAATTAAATAGTATGTCTGAAAATCTGAGTGTTTAGAATTTATTCAGACTTGTATGGAAAAAAAAATCCATATATTTAAAGCTGAAGGAGAAAACTCTGAGCAGAGTCACATAATGCGTAAAGGAAGACAGGTTACTAGAGCAGAACTGACTCTAAGGAATAACAGGATCTTTAGATATGTGAGGGAATTGTCTTCACATTCTGCCTGGCAAACTCAGGCTTGCTCTGCTGGTGTTCAGAGCTGGCCAGATGTCACGTTGCTGTGGACCAGGCACTGTGCTGATGTGAGCTCAAGCGTAGTGCTGCATTATGTCCAGGCTTTCAACCAGTGTTGTAACTGTGCAGAGCTGAATCTACACAAATTCTGTCCCAGAGGGGACAGACAGCTTGTCAGTGAGTGAGGCAGGGGGAAATCACTGCTCTGTGCTGTTCCTCAGTGAAAAGAAAATGAGTCAGTCCCTGATTTACCTGTAAAGCAAGCCCCTCATTTATACAATATAGGAAAGACATTTATTTTTTTAAAAAGCTTAATGTAAGCAATTAAAAATCAAAACAAGCTAAAAACAACCCTTTCAACAGCAAATATAATTAATCCTTGCAAGTAACAAGGGTTGTGATTGTCTCTTTTGATCAAAGTATTTGAATTATCTGGTGTTGTAGGTCAAGCATAACACTGTTACTTGAATAAAGATTTTATTTAGGAAAGTTTTCTGGCATGCTCTGAAATGAGATGAACTACATTATTCCAATGGAATCTCTGGCATTTTAATAATAGTAGAAAAAAAAACTATTCACTGCTAATGTTGCAAATGATCTGTGGAACAGGAAGAATTGGAAAAAGGGAGTATTTTTGATAAAGCGTACACTACTTTAGAGAAGTTTTAGGTTCCTAACTGTTTAGAAATACAGTTGAACTACTATTACTTTTAATTCTTTCACTCCTTAGTGAGGTTTGTCAGTGATCAAAGTTTACTGAAGAGGCCCTAATACTTGCATTAAGCTGGAATAAATCCACCTTTGAGATGTGAAGTTTTACACACCTCACCTTGCACTTTGTGTAGATGTCACATTTTCCCTTTTTGGAGAACAACCAGGATACAGTTTTGATCTGATACAGTTTTGAGGCTGAATGTTATCTAAGCTCCTTCCCCCTCAGAAACTTCCCTGCAACTTTTAGAAGTCTAAATGTAACAGAAGGGTGGAATCATGCAGAATAGCCCTCAGAATTGTTACCTGGCCAGAGACTGAACTGATGATGCTTACAAGAGCAGAGTCTTTAAAAGATCCCAGAAGGATTACACATCATTAAGAAACAGATTAATTTTTTTCTTCCTATTTCCATGGACATGGGTTCTGTGCCACTGACAGTCATAATGGCTGGGTGTTCCTGCTGCTCATCCTCCCTTGTGCACAAGCAGGAGAGTATGCATTTGTGTAATGACAGCAGCCATAAGATTTACATTTCTATTGGGTACATTATTTTCAGAGTTAAGTGATCTTCGTTCCCCTGTAATTCACATTTCCTTGCACTTACCCATTCTACTAGCTGGCTTTAAGTTGAGGCTATTCCTTTGCACCTATGTTTCCCTTTCTGCCCAGTTCTTTACAATTTTGAAGGTTTCAGTTGTAAAGGTGACCCACAACATGGTTCTCTAACATTCCCTTCTGCTTTATAGCCAACACCATTTATCCATTTGATAGTTCGAAGCAATCTGTTACTTACAGGAGGAGGTTTTATACATACTCTGGGAAACCAACTTTTCTTTTATTCTACCAAGCTATAAATTCTAGGCCTTCAGATTCAGCCATTTACAATTCTTATGGCTCTTGTAATGTTCTATAAACATTTTTTAATTCCAGTCCAGTTACTCCAATTAACCCAAAGCTTTATTAACACAGATGCACTTTGGGAGCCCCCATAAAGCTTTACAGATTCAGTTACAAATTTATTATTTATCTCTAGTTTCAAGATATGGTGCTCAAAAAAAATCCCACTGACATCTGTACTTTAATAACTACGGAGCTGTTTGAAAACTTGCTTTTATATTTGCTATAAGCTCTTACATTAATACCTTTCTCTGTTTGTGTATCTGGTATTTGTCTCTGTTCTTGCCCTAGCGATGGACTCACAAAGAAGACTCAGAGCTAAAATCGGGAGTAAGGAAGTTTGGAGTGGGTAACTGGGCTAAAATTTTAGCCCATGGTAACTTCAACAACCGAACAAGTGTCATGTTGAAAGACCGGTGGAGAACACTGAGCAAGATTGAACAAACCTGATTTGGACTACAGGAACCAACTCTTCTTGACCTTCCCCTACATGAGGGCCTACTCTGGCTTTTCAGAATAACATCTTATTTTATTCTCAGAGTGTCCAGCAGTGTTGCTGTCCTAAAACATGAAACTGAATAGCAATAGTAATTCATGTAAGCTTACTTGCTCTGATAATGATGACTTAAATATAAAATCAGGCCTTTTCTGCTACATGCAATAATAGATGGCCTAGCTTCTGAAATGTGAAAATGTCTGCAGTGATTTAAGAAATGTCTACTATGTAAATATTAGATCTGACTGGTAACATCTTTAGCTTGATGGAGGCTACTAAGTCCAGCGTTCTGTATTTTTAAAGGACTGTATCTCTTTTTAGACTGACTTTTTCATAACTTTATTTCCTGCCATATAACCCATTCTAATTTGTTTTGCTTCACTTCAAAATTTTGGTTAGACTTGTCATCTCTGTAAGTTATACCAAAAAGTATGTATTAGTATTGCTAATTTTATGAACTGATGATTTGTTGGGGTTTTTTTCTGCAGTTAAAAATGTGTAAATTCTTTTTTTACATGAAAAGGAATACTATTGTACTAGTACTTAGCATTTCTTGGTTACCTTGTGCCACCTACCTTGTCTTGACAAGTGACTTCTTCCAGACCAGCAGGAAAGGGAAAACTCAAAAACACATGGCCAAAGTGGGGCTCAGTAACAAGTCTACACTTGTCAGTGACAGCAACGATAGACTTTGATGGGGGTCACTGTCAAGATCTCTGCTGGCCACTGCACCGCTCCTGCTCATGGGAGACTGGAACAGATGGATCATGGCACTAGCCTGTCTCTCTGGATTCAGAGCATTTGCAAGAGATTTCCACGATCTCTTAAAACTCACGCTTTCCACTGCCAGACTGTTGCGAAGCTAGTGACTTGAACTACCATAATACAGCATTCTTTTAAAAGTGAAATTCCTTGAATTCAGATGTTTTCTGTACCTTTTTTTCTTGGCTAGTTTTTATTTTCCAAGAACCTTACAAGAAAAAGCACCTGTCTGGATTGGTCATAATAAAACAAAGCACTCCGAGACGATTTTCCCCATTAAAAAGGAAAACATATATTCTTGGAAGTCCGAAACATTCAGAAAGTATTAAAATAATCTCTGCTTTCTGTTCTGGGAGGCCTGCTTTCATTACAATACAATGGTAAAATATAGTTCAAAGGTTTGTTTTACAACACACTTATTGTGGACAGAACCTGGAGCAGATCACCTTCCTCATTCTTGCCAAGAGACGCTATGGTTTCTTCCAGGAAGTCTTTATGTTGCATGGAGATGCTGCCTGCCTTAACAGGAAATTTTCTCAACCTGCATAGCAGTCTTGCCAGATGTTGCAGGTTCCTATGTAAATCATTGTAGACAGCCTTTTTAACTAGTAGTAAGTAATTTTTTACTATTAGCCAATGCCTTAGTCACTAAGTCTTGCCTAAGTTCTTCTGCCAGAAAAGCTACACTGTGTATTACTGACATGAAGTTCTGAGGAGACCAATTCCATAACAATGCTGACAAGGTATATGTGTTCATGAAGGTGGCTGAATGTGAAAACTGCAGTGTAGATGAAGAGTATTTCTGCAGTTGTAGTGTAAAAAATTGCCTAGGTAATACTGAAGAGGAACAAAGGGCCTAAACTGAAATCAGTTTTCAGCTCTTAAAACTTCATTTTTATTCACCCTTGCTCTTAAATGTTGACAGTGACTATTTCTCAGACTTGAAAATATTTGGCTGGCTCACTACAGAGTAGGAGCAGTGCCTGTAGACAGGGTTGTGGCCAGTAAAGATGGAGAACTTCAGGAAAAGCAACTACTGTGGTTAGAAACATTACCTCTTTAATTACAAAAGAGAAACATGTAAACATGCTTCTAGTGTTCTAATACAGAGATCAGTCTTTGCATTTTATATTAAGGCAGAGAGAATTTCCTGAAATGGTTGTGCCAAAGTTCCAACTCATTTAAAATTTGTTAAGGCTCCAGAAAATGCAACAGAAATATATCGGCTTCTTGGCATTGGTGTTAATTTTCTTATTCTTTTTGTTGCTATTTTTAAGGTCTTTTAAACTTTTATGTAAAAATAAAACTATGCACCAGGGGACAGGAACAGTGTTCCAGCTGCCGGATCTTCTTCCAGGTTCCTTGGCACTGAGAGTTGCCAATTGCTTCCCAGTGTAAAATTTTATCTCTGAAATGAGACAATAAATGAAAAATTAGAGGAGCAAAAGCTGTGTATTTAGTGTTACTGGATTGTGTTGTATAAAATGTTAGAAGATTGGACTTTTTTAATCATGTAAGTAAGATTTTATTAAACTCATCTAGCTCTTAAAATGATTTCTGGGGCAGACATTATATTCCTAAGTGGAATATCCAAAGTGGTGGGTTGAGTAGCTGGTTGTACAGGTATTAAGTAGTATGCATATTAATAAATGTATGGATCAAATAAAAACCAGTTCAGAATAATAAATACCTACTTTCATAATTACTTTTCTAAAACCTGGGTATATAGGCTTGAGGGGAGTACCAATCCACCACTGTTAAATCTGCGATCAGATTCAGACTACGGCAGGAAATACCCTTTTGAAGTAAAAGTGCCCATAGCTGTAAAAAGTCCTCTTCCACTACACAAATTCCTTCACTTCTTCACAACAGTGAATAAAGCATGCAAAGCACTGAACTCCTATATTGAAATTACTTCCCAATTTTATCTAGGTTTTAAAAGCAACTTCTGTGAGAACTGAAAGGGTAAAACCTGAGCTTTACAAAACGATTTGAGCTGTTCCATGTTTTAGGTATAATAAATGCAGCTTTTAAAGAGATCTTGAGGAGTTTTAACTGGCGCACTGGGTTTTGGTTTACCCGTGTGCGTTGTGGCCGTCTCCGGAGCAGCGCCGCGTGGCCGCGCTCATGGCCGGGGGCTGGCAGGCGACGCACACGGTGTGTCCCTCGCGCAGGTACTGCATCCAACGCGCGAACGGGCGCGTCTCCAGAGCACAGTGCTGGGAAAGAGACTCTGTCCTGAACTCCACACAGTATCTGCCCAGAAGGAAAAGCACCAAATTATGAGAGATAAAGCATGAGCTAAGTAGGTACGTTGAATGGATTTATGTATTGTAATGGTGGTGTTTGTGAAGTGGAAGTTAGACATCAGCATTGCTAACAAATCTCTTTCTGACCCCAACCCAATCACCAGAGTCTTAAAAACATTATGTAAACTATTTCTCATTCTATGCCCCAGTCCAGTGTTTTATGTATAATCTCACTTTCTGGTAGTGTTCTGTATTAAATTATTTTGAAAAACATCTCAGTAACCCATATTTTTCTCTTCTATGCTGCTGAAAGAAAATGGAAAAGAGACTTTAAGAATATCAATGAGTTTTATTGTTCTAGGGAAAATAGCACAGGACAAAGCATTATGAGCATTACAGACCCAGTAATAGCCTAATTTAAACTTCATTACCATGTCTATTGGAAACTAAACAAAATTTCTTACTGCTTGTGTCAAATAGTTTTTTTTAAAAAAGGTCTCTTGAGACCAATCCTATTCAGTGCACTTTGTTCAGAGACCTACATCTAATTTCTCAGACTTACACTTAGGATACATTCAGCTTTGTTTTAGCATTGTTTGCTGTTGGCTTTCAAAAGCAGCTATCATCAGATTTGCCATGATCCCAATGTCTAATTCAGGACAATTAGCAAGTAATAAAAAACATCTAGAACATGCAAATAAACCGCAGGAGAGAAAATCAGTACAAGCTATAGCTTATTGTTCAATTATTGCAAATTTAATTGCATTTTTCTCTGTAGCCAGCTGGTTTCTCCTGAACAAGATGACCCACATACATATGATAAATAGATTACCCTGCTGCTTCTTTGTCTGAAGGCAAGAGAGAAGATGCTGCTCGTCTTTTTCTTTCTTTACCGTATTCAGAGGTAGTTATGAAAGCAGGGACTGAGGAAAAAAACAGTTATGGTAAAACAGCAAGGCACGGATGAGTCATATTTCAATTACTGTAACAGTGGGTGAATCAAGAGCTTGTGGATGGTGATGCTGGCTCACTTTATTGAAAAAGTGATAAAATGTTGGCAACACTCAACCCCATTCCCTACAGCTAAGCTTTCTATTCAGAAGAAAAATATCTAACAATGCATGCCACCTAGTCAGTGAGGAAATAGGATGTGCTGGAATCCCACAAGGAGTACTGCTTCCTGTTTCACACTGAATTTGTGTTCTAACTTCACACAGAGATAGTTTGATACTTACATCCAAGTGAAGGAATGCACGCAGCTTAGTTGTTTCCATAACAGAAATTAAGAAAAGCCAGAGGAGGAAAACAAATTATTGAATAAAACGCAATGTGACAGTAGAAAGTAAAGTTCTAAATTACAATTTTAACCAGCTAACTGCAGATAAATGCTTGGGGTTTTGCTGTTCAATGACATCAGGAAAATTTATGATGGCAGTGATGGACACAAAGTACAGCAGAGAGATGAAACTGAGAATACCATGTTCATGGCCACAGTCCTCCCCCTGGAAAGTCAGGTATTCCAGGCAGCCAGCCTTCTCCTCCAGAGCTGGACAGGGTTCCCCTCCGTTTTTAGGTTCCTGCTGTACATAGCGCCTACGGATCCGCAGCCCGGGATGGCACTGCTCTGCACAGCCACTCCAATGACTCCACTCCCCCACAACACAGGGAAGAGCTGCAAAGCAGTATTAAAACACTATTAGTAGTCAAGACTTCTGTTTTATCCTAATTCCTCTCAAAAGCTTGAGATAATAAGATTATATTGAGGAGCCTTCTGTTTGGTTTGGGTTTTTTTACTTTGTCTTTTCTAATTTTATTTATATGGGTTTAAACGCTCTTCTAGGATTTTGCATAATCAAATTGAAAACTCAAACCCACTTACCATGTTTGGCTCCCTATTCTATCCCTTGTCCACAAAGAAACAGCCCCTCATCAAAAAAGGTTTTTGCTGTGGGGTTCTCCTGTACCCTCTTCTGAAGCATAAAGCATTAGCCTCAAAGGAGACCAGCTCATGAATTATCTACATCAGACTGGTCTGACCTTCCTTGGCAGTTCCTACACTACTAGGTTTTGTTTAAAGGCTGGAACATTAAGTAGCAGCACGTTCGATTCCCTTCAGATCAATTTCTAACTCCTTTTTTCTCAACACTGAACTGTATCCACTGCCACAGCTTTGTTTCCCTGTTTTAACACAGGTCTGCACATTTCCAACTACAGAACAGTCCGCCGGATATTTGAATTTCAGTTCTCATGGATCACAAACTTCCTCTGAACTTAATCAAAAATTTGGGGGAAAGTACCATTGTTTTTAAAGTAAACTTTGAATCATAAGAGACTGCATTTCCCTCAGGCAGGGGAAGAAAAGGTTTTGTGGTGTCATTCCCAGAATACAAAACCAGGTGATAAGATACGTTATTCCTGAGTGAGAAGCTTCACTTTATTTTTCCATTAAAAGAATATGCAACTGTAAAGACCACATAGCCATTCCACATCTCCATGAAACTGCTTTCCTCAGCCTCATCTCCAAGAACACCAAGTCCCTGTTTTTGAAAACTGTATGACCTAAAAAATTTCCCTTTAGCAGTTAGAATGAATACTACAGGTTTTCAGAACTGTACTGCAGGCTGATCCCTGAGGGTTTGGAGTAGGATGACATCTGGATGCTCACTGAGGGAACAAAGACAACCCTCCACCTGCGAACTTCAAATCTGCACAGCCTTGGCAGGAGGAGCAGTGAAAGAGCAGATAAGAAAAATGTCTCACACACGGGCACCCATCAAGTGGAAGAATTCTCTGAGGATAAACAATCATTTCCCTACACAAGTCATCCTCAATTTGTGGCCTACAAGGACATTTAATCTGAGTGGTGATCAATTTCCAGTAGCCTTTTTTTCCTCTAGGCCACCTGGTAGATGCTCCAGGTTAAGAGAATAGTACAAAATACACATTATCATCAACTGGTGGGCTATCTTAAACTGGTTCTGGATTGTTTTGGGTCATATTCCTCATTATCTAGTTAAATAAAACTTTTTCATTTCCCATGTGTACTATTTCTCATTAGCTTGTAATGGAACACAGCACATGCTTTCAATTTTTTTCTGCATTTCCGGATTACAATTTAAATCCCCAAGAAGCTTTACAGCTTAACCACGAGATACATCCTTGTATCAGCATTGCAGGAAAGCAATGGGACCAAACTAGTCTTTCAGGATAATATTTTTATGCCCTCTGGGATTCTGCCAATATAAGACATTGGGAAGAGAGAGTAGAATGATAACCTCTTTGGGGTTTGTGACTCTTCTCATAAAATATAGAAATTGCAGTGTTTGCTCTGTCATTACATCTCTAATTTCTTGGACGACTACCAATATCATAAAGCAGATAAAACCTCTGAAAGAGGCTACTTGGCAGATGTCCTTACCACCAATCTACTAAAATTCCCTTCCTCTGTTCTCACTGTGCACCAGCTGTTCCAACCAAACTCGCCCACTTTTGAGTGCCCTGACAGCACCAGGTGTCTTGTGGCTGAGGATGTTGCTGCATCCCACACCCTAAGGAATTCTACTGAAACAGAACAACAGGGCTGTCTTGGGTACTGAGCCACCAGCTGTCCATAATGCTCAACGATTAGTATTCTCTGGTGTTTTCCTCTAGTTACTGACAAACACCTTCCCAGACAGCTCCTGAGTATGATTTGTATAAAACAGTGCTGGAAAAACACGGAAAAAGCTCCCTTTGCCACATACAGACACCTGACACTGCACCACCAGGCACTGCCCTCAGACACATCCAGATACCCAAAAGTACATGACACCTCTGTGGCTGTGAAGGCACCACACAGACATGTTGCAGTACAGCCCTCAGACTGTTTGTCTCAATAACTGTGAACTTGAAAAGAAAACCAGTGATAGTAAAAATGTCTTAGACCCCACCATGGGATAGCCAGGCCAAGTGCTAAATGCAAGTATGGACCTCACAGTCTTTGCCACCTGGCTGCAGGGACCAAGCACACTCCTTGACCCCATCTGATTTCATGGTACAAGCACAGACTTCAATGCCTGATCACACGTCTTAGTTCTATCCAACCATCCAAAGAACAGTAAGTGTCTATCTAGCCTGTTTCCTTATCTATTGATTCTCTTCCAAGCTGGCTGCATGAATGACCTGTGCAAATAAGAATTCCCACAGACCTTTAATCCCATATTAGCACCTTGATATGCAGACAACATCAAGTCAAACACCACATTTTCCATGAAGAAACTCCCAAAGGGACTGAGTAACCACATAACAAATAAAGCGATGACTTCATGTCTTACTGGCATCAAACCAAGCTGACAGTTAAATATTGGTCATCTCCAGAAATACATGGTAATTTTATGGTTATCAAGATTTAGAATGAGAAGGATGAATTGCCCTAGTCATGTGGAAAAATAAGACTATTGGGTGGCTAGAATGGAATTTAGGCAGTGGGATAACACTGTCGCTCTTGCAGTCAGTACCCAACAACTATTAAGGGACAGTAGATCGATTTTGTGCCTTGTTGGAAAGATGTCAAATTCCTCAGCATGACAGAGACTGCGTCCATGAGCTGACATAAAAGGAATGGTGCCATCTCTTGACACACAAAAAAAAGCATTAGGGACCCATAGCTACATCTTTATGGATCCCTCTCTGTGTTGCTATTTGCTCAGCTTAGTTAACACAGCAATGTCAAATGACGATTCATTGAAACAATAAGGAGATGAAAGTCAAAGGAAACTGAAGGATGGGATTTGTTCCTAGATACCTACCAAAATGTGGAAGTTAACAAGACACTTGGAATTTCAAAAAATGCACAGAAAAAATACATTGCTATCTTATGAAAGACAGCTTCAGTAGCCAAAACCTTGGTTTTGTCTTCCATTTGTAGCAGTATTTCTGAGTCAAACTCTATTTAATTTTTTCCCATCTCTGGAAAAAGAAAAGTGGAGGACTGTAGTATGTTCATTGTACAACATATATTGCAATGTATAATCTCTGGATTTTCTCAGAGTAACCACTTTGATTCAAATGGTGAGCTGATTCCTTTCTCAGGCTTTCTAATTGGACAGTAGCTCCTATTTAAAATGCTGTGTAAAAAGATATTCTTTCTTCAAAAATATTCTTAATTTATTCAAAAATATTCTTCAGTGTTAGAACTATAAGGAAGTTTACCTAAAAACTCCTGAACTTGGGTTCAGCAGTCCATGAGCTTCTGCTGAGCCATCTATTTATAAAGTACCAAACTTACAATAATTTTTAGGCATGACACAATTTAACCCTGCTGCTGGCAGCTTTAGGATGTTCATTCATTCAGTGGTTTCTTTTATTTTGGAGCATTGTTTTTGCATGATTTCTAACATCTCTTGCATCCTACCATCTCTTTATCACTTACACTTTAGGCACTTTACACTTTCCCCAAAGAAAAAGTCATTTTTTGGGAAAACTCCCCAAAAATGCAATTTCTGCAGGTGCTGAAATCATGAGTTGTGAACTGATTGACAAGCAAGCTGTAGCATGAGAACCACTGATCACCTTTCTTCACATTTCTATTTTAAAGTTTTGAACTTTACATTCAAAACACTGAACTATGTCAGTGAACTAAACACTTAGATCTTAGCAAGACTCAATGGGGAGACTACAACATCCAATAGGAACAAAAAACACTAAAATTGGGAGCCACACTTGTGTAAATTGATACAAACTTCCACTGGAACAATTTTGAATTTCTGTTTATACAGAATACAAGTTAATGATTGCTTGCCATAGAGAGTATATATGGTCATCTGCCTTTAAAAGAACAACTTTTTGTAAACTTAGCTTTTGGATGTCTGAGTTCTAGGACCACCTTGCTAGGGTGCCAAAATCCTCCCATGCTACACCCATCAATGCAAAATGTGCTGTTCCCTCCATTGGTGTTTGCATTAGTGCTTGCACAACCGAGCAGCGAGGCAGTGCAGGGAGTCAAACCAGGCAGAAACAGGCAATAGAGAAAACAGAAATGGTTCCCTGTGTGTTTGGCTCCCTGAACTGGGCCACCAAAGACCAGCAAATCCCAGTTCTGGTGCAGGAGAGGCAGAGAGACAGGGAGGCTCTACTGAGACTCCATCTTCCTGACTGGATGTAGAGCACCCACTGCCCACACAGGGTACAAGTGTGGTGTGCAGATATTGTAGATATATAATGCCTTTTGAGGCAACCACCACTGAGCCTGAGACAAAAAAATATCATGTTGATAACAGAAGGGCATCATTCATGCCAGAAGTCACTTCAGAAGTCATGGTAATGAAAGTGTTTAAACTAGAACTTCTTGAGAACAATCTTGAGCTTCTTTTTAAAGGATTTCAGCTCTGTTTTAATGCTAACATTGTGCATGTTTATCAGCTCTCTACTTTTATGCTTGAATATTAAAAATCATTTGATTTACTGAAAAGATGCAATATGCTGTGGCTGTATGACAAGTATCTTGCCAGTTCTCCCTCTACCGACTTTCCTGAATGAAAGAACAATGTAGTTTAAAAATGCTAATTTCAAAAATGCTACCTTCTGTCAGACTTTGTGGTGCTTTTTTTCCCCTTCTGTTACTCTGAGGAGATTATTTAGCTGTGGGAGCATTGACCATATTTCTTCTAGAGACCTGGGGTCACAGTTCTGCTCTGCTGAGTTCTTCTGTGCAGTTCTACATCCCTTAGGATAGGTCTACACCATCCGAGAGTCATACTCCCCCTTCCCCATCCGGACAGATGTAAGCCAACTTGGTCCCAAAGTTATGTGGCTATGTCAGCATGGCACTGAGCCTGCTAAATACACCCTAATTAGCAGGACTGTGCAGCAGAGGCTCGTGACTTTTTGGCTGTAGGCTGGCATGTGTCCAGCCAGCTGGGAAGAGGCATTAAGCTGACCGAGTACTAGTACTGCACCTGCAAAGCAAGGTCTGTGTCCTGCATCCCAGGCACAGAGAGGTCGGTCAAATTGTGAAGACGGCAGAGGGTAGAAATCACACAGAAAGAGGCGCTGCGAATACCTACAAAGCAGATACTCAGTTTGGTAGAACTGGGTTACTCTCCCCTCCTTACCACTTCTCACTAGGAGGCTGTGCCATCCCCCAATGGCTGGCAGAGGACCCTCTCACTCATGTTCCTATGCTTATTTTAAAGCCTTTGCCTTCACAGTAAATTCCTGCGGATTCATGCTCCTAGACAAAACCTCACCGTGGGGACTTCTCCAATTATTTCACTGATATTTGTTTGTCAGGATGTGAGGAATCAGCTGAGAGACACAGGCGGTGCTAAATTAATCTCCCTCCTGTCTCTGTAATCGGACAGCCCCCCTGCAATCAATTTGTGTTTGGGACTTCCCTGAACGAAGAGTAAGTAACATAATATTTTAGAGCCAAAATAACTTCAGGTTGTCACTGCACTACAGCTGATACGGAAACCTCTTTTCTCTGCCGAAAGAAAAGTCTCTGCCTCCCTTCCCGAGCCTGCCACTAACCCTGGCGCTGCCCCAGCCTGGTGCCTGCTCATGCCCTCGCGCCGGGGCTGGGGAAGGAGGAATCTGCTCCTCTCGCAGCCCTGAGCCCATGCCCGCACGCCCCACCTCTGAACCCAACGACACCTCCACCCCGCGCAGCCCCGGCACCCAGCTCCCGTCCCCGGAGAGAGGCCCGGGGCCGCGGGGTCCCG
>JANPWX010000024.1:2457386-2532989 GCA_024734555.1 Trochalopteron elliotii | reverse complement strand
GGGGGCCGCCGGCCCTGCCCTGCCCTGCCCTGCCCTGCCCTGCCCTGCCCTGCCCTGCCCTGCCCGGTCGGGCAGAGGCACAGCTGCCGCGGCAGAGCTTTGGGGTGCGGGGGCAGCGGCAGCTGGGGCGGGTACGTGTCGCCGGGGGTGTCCTGCCAGGTGGTGGGTGTTTCCCTCGGGATCCGCATGGCGGGACAGCTGGCCATGTCACACACAAGCGATGTATCAGGATGTCCTGCACAGCAGGAACCGTGTCCTACCCTGCAGGACTCCCACGGGTATGACCCTCGTAGTGATGTCCTGCACAGGGATGGCCTGCACACCGTGACCCACACTGCCATGTCCCACACTGCAGGGACTTAGACAGTGATGACCTTCAATGTCCTCCCATGGCAGTGTCTCCCACATGATGAAGACCCTTACAGCAATGTCCCCCTTAGCAATGTCCCACACTCCAGTGACCCCCCACAGCAATGCCTCACATGGTGATGTCCCTCCCACAGAGCCATGTCCTGTGCAGCAGTGTCCCATGCACTGATGAGCCAAAGAGCAATGTCCTTCACAGTGGTGTCACACAGCCATGACCTGCACAGGACCAATCTACACAGCAACATCCTAACTAGCAGCGTCCTGCACAGATGTGAATGGGCCAGCCATTCCCTGTACAGTGGTGACTTGCTTCACAGTGACCCACAAAACTGTTCCAGAGCATCCCCAGTCACCTCCACACAGCCCCGTGGGTGGGAACGACCTGGTGCCACTAGCCATGGTTTATTGGTACAGGTACTTTCTCATTTCAGGGCATGTCCGACACAGTGTTTGCATGTATTATATTTTTAATTTTTGTTTTTGTTTTGTTTTGTTTTAATCTGTTTCCAGAACAAAAAGAAGCTGTACTTGCAGGTGCACAAGAAAAGCAAGATGGATTCCCAAGTAACTTCTTCGTAACAAGAGGTTTGGATTCTGGTTTTCAGTTCACTTCAGTGCTAAGAAGTTTTCAGGATTAATGGAACCTGATAATTTTAGCCAAAAGTCAAATCCCAAAAGTAAGTAGTGAGGTGACTGCAAAAATATGTTAGGTTTGCACACTTCAATTTGCAGATAGCTACTAAAGCAAGAGACATCTGGTCTCCCAAAGCTGCCTACGAAGGGAGGTAACAGTTTATTATATTATCTACTACACGTGGGTACTTGGACCCCCTGAGACAGCTCAGGCCAGAGTTTAATTTCTCCTAGCCATCAGACCTTACTGTTAAAATGTTGTTTAAATCCTTGAGGATTGGGTCTGGTCTGTTATCCAGTGTGCCACTAATGAATTTACTGGCATTCTGCCAGCCTAAAACTGAACCCCTGAATAGCAAATGTTGGGAGAGTTCCTGGGGTGGGTGAGAGGAGACCAAGACTTGCAGCTTGCCTTGGTAAAAGCAGTGTGAGAGAAGGAATGCCTCTTTATGTTTTCCTTTCCTTTATTGTGTTCCTGTGCTTCACCTGAAAGGCAAAATATTAGCAAATAGTAGTAGAAACTACCTTTGTAGGTGGATAAATCGTGTATAGCTGACTTACGCTGAAAGGATAAGTCAATAAAACTTGGATGAGCCCAAAACAGGTCAAAGAGGGGCTTTCCTTTAGTGGATATGTTTACAGAAAAAACAAGAAAATATGTCTTCAATAATCTAGTAAAAGAAAACAGAATACAAATGAAAAATGTTACGATTTCTACTAGACATAGTAAAGCAGATTCTTCAGAGCAACCAGGAAAAATAGAATCTTAATTAAAGGAGAGAACAAGCTCACCCAGTTTGTTCCAGCAAATACTTGGATTTTTTTTCTTTTGATTAATTCCTTTCTATCAGAAGTAGCACTAGGTATCTAAGAAGGACAAAGAAACACAGTGATGTGTTCTTGGCACTGACTCAGGTTAGAAACCCTTCCAGGCAATTCCAGCAAAACAGGCAGAGATTTCTTCCCAGTCTAACATGAGAAGGTCCACAGAAAGTAGGTGTTGCACAGTACCTGCTGTTGGTTATCTTTTTGTCATGCAAATAACTTCACAAGAAAAGCAGAGATTTAAAATGCACATGTAGGTAAGCTTAGGGAACATGCAGAGTCGTTGTTCTTTCTTGTAAGCCACAGAGGAGCATTGCATGAAGCAGAGGTCATCAGGCATCTGTTCCACATGTGCACTTAATCCCAGAGGTGAGGAGAAATCTAAGGACTGTATTGTAGTCCTCTCAAACACAGGTGTTGTTGGCTCTGAGGTTTTGAAAACCATAATCAAGCTCAAGTTGTCAACCATTTTTTTCTCCATTTCTGCCCTATTTTAGCTTTGGAATCGCTAAACTTAGAGTCCCAAACTAAAACGTGTAACTGCGGTATTATGTGGTAAGAGGGGAAAAGGAACCAAGACTGTGAAATTTTTTTTTCAGCTAATTTTTCAAACATGTATACAGTTCCAATGAGTTTTGTTCCATTGTTTTATCTCCAACCCAAGTGCCCCCATTGCCTTACATGGAGTTCTCCCTAGTTTAAAATGCCACAAAGACAAAACTGAGCCAAGTGTGTTCCAACAGTAATTTATAATGAGAATTGGTCTCTGTTGTTTACCATGCTTACCAGTATTATTATTTACTATGACTGTTTGTGCTTTCTCTATATAAAGAATGTGAAGCAGAGCCAAGCTTTTACTCTCCATGCATTCCTGTGGCACACATCTACCCATAACACTAGGTGGAAGACTAAAAGCACCTGCAAGTGGGAAAAGCTTCAGACTGGGTACAAAATATGTGATTAATCGATAGTAAAATACCTTTCTTATTTTTTCAAGTTGAGCTTCCAGCCACAGTGATTCTGAGTACCTGATGTAAGGTCTATTCAACTTAACTTCAAAGTCTTTTTTCAAATATATTATCCATCAGACAGCAGCATTCCACATGCCCACACCTCCTCATGAGCAAACTCTCTGGAAGGTCCAAACTTGCACAAATAGAGCTAAATTTTTTTTCTTTCCTTTTTTTTTTTTTTTTTTTTTTTTTTACCTGCTGGGAGGTTAATCCAGTGGCATAAACTGAGAGGACTTCAAAAATCCCGCAGGGCATTTCTTTTTCTTTCAGGCTTATGTTTGCACACAGCTTTATTTATTTGAGAGAAATACCCTTCTGAAAGCAACCTGCTTGCATTTATATTGGGACAACATGGTGACTGATGTGACTACAAAGGCTACAGGCTGTCTTTCCCCTGCTACACAGGGCCAAGCTTCCCAAGAGCCCCATAGTCAACTACAACTTGATTTGTTATATGAGGCCCTTGTTCCCATTGTTCTGAAAAAGTAGACTTTCTCCCGATAAGAAATAATTCCTGCTAAGGTGGATAACCAAATCAAGGTGTTTGCTAGTGTAGCTGACAGCTTAAAGCAATAGCAACATTTTGTATGTAAGAGAAATGAGAAGTATTTTGTCTTCACTAATGATCAACCAGTATAGAAACACAGTAGAGGAATACATAAAAGAGGGTTTCTATAGTTTCATGGCCCATGATGTTATACAGAAAGCATGATGCTGTTTCAATGACTAGCTTGAGCTGTTCTACATTGAATCACTCCTAAGAGAGCAGGTTCAATACCTGGCTATATTTGAGGGAGGTCATTTGCTGTGCATCCACTTTGCCTTAGCAGTCCTGTCAGGCACAAGCCTGTTATGGGTCATGGGAGATCCATTGGCTTGCTGTGTCTCAATTACAACCACTGATTTTGGTTGGGGTTGGTAATGATGCACAAAATTGCTTGAATTGGAGAGGTTAATGGAAATATAGAAAAACTATCTATCAGGATATTTTTAGCTGATTTTTAAAGGCCTTCATCTTCCCTGTAAGTTATTGAAGAAATGTACAAGTAATGCAATGAACACAGAGCTGCAGTCTAATTTCCATGTGGAAAAAAGCAAATCTGTGTGTCCAGCCTAAGCATATAAGGACTGGAAGACATCCTTGTCCTGTCTTTTCCCCTGAATTTCTCACTTTCAGATTCAGGGAGCCAAAAGAAAATGGGGCACCTGAGCCTGCATGAGGAAGGGGAGGTAACCCAGGGAAGAATGGGCAAAAGGCTGCAGGACTGTCTCCACCAGCAGCAATTAAAGATGACACTGGCTCAGCTGGTGCACATGGTAGAACATTCCCCTTGCTCTGTTAGGCTACAACTACATCTCTTGTCTCAGTTAACAGCCTCTGGCTTGTGGAATAGTAGTATTGCATTAATAAGTGCATTTTCTTACGTTAGTTTTTATTTCATCTTAATTCTAAATGCTATATAGTCTAAAAGTGTTACTGATGTGCCAATTTTCATTTGTCTTAGTAATTTTGAGAACGATATTACAGGGGCCACTCACAAGGGAACATGCTGAGTACCTGGTTGTATTTGAAGAACCAGTGGTGTGTTTTTAAACTCCTGATCCTGGAAAGTCAGCCTGTTATTCAGACAATCTGTTCTGGTTCCTCAGGCCAAATAGGACACTCATGTTTTCAAAGGCTTTG
Organism: Trochalopteron elliotii; assembly: GCA_024734555.1. NCBI lineage: Eukaryota > Metazoa > Chordata > Aves > Passeriformes > Leiothrichidae > Trochalopteron > Trochalopteron elliotii. Next base: position 2,528,465 of record JANPWX010000024.1, on the reverse strand, counting down.
CTGAGATGTGAAGGCATCTATTCATTATGTGTGAGGAACACAGTCCACTTGACTCCAGTTTGTTAGCTATCTTCCTGCAGAGTTTACCAGGTAGTTTTACATTTTAAAGGCACATGATCAGCCAGAGTAAGAGAGGGTGGTGGTTTAACACTTTCTGAAGCAGAACTGCCTCTTACAAAATAAGCATCCCAGGATGTTATTCCACACACTTTCCTGTTTCTACTGCTTTGGAGTTATTTTCTTTAGTATTTACAGACCTCTTCTTTTCTGCAATCATGACTAAATCAGTTATTTTCCTTCCTGATGTAGGAATACTTATTACCGTTTTAAAGACAAGATAAAGAGATACTGAGAGATGAGGGCATCTATCCAACAAAACACTTAAGCACTTGCATAACCCAAGACACATAATAACACCACCAGAGGACTGTTCACTTGTTCCAGGTTGTGCAATCTTGAAGGATTTCCTGAGCCGGGGCCTCTCGGTGTGCCGGAGGGCTGCGAGGCTCAGCTCGCTCACTCTGAGCTGCACGCTGCAGCCACCGGCCTCTCCACGCACTGCCTCTGAGCAGCCACGTCATTCTGCCAGACCTAGAGCAAACATTACCCCTGATTTGTGCTCAGTCAGCTCCTTTTTCGTCAGCATATAAAGCCAAAGAGATTAATAGCTCATCCTCAAATTCACTGTTAAAATTGATGCAAAAAAAGTGGCTAAGACTGTTTATTTCTCATTAAATCCAGATCAGATTTTCCCTGCTGTTTTAAACTATAATCAGTATTAGCATAGTCCAAAACTCAGTCAGTTTCTTTCTTTCTCAGTTGTCACATCCAGTAGCAAAGATTCTGCATCTTGGAGTTATTGAATAATTTAGATGACGGTGCATTTTGCAGAGAAGAATGCAGCTCTCCCTCCTGCAGCTGATGAGCACGCTCTGCTAGCAGGAATAGACACACATTTCTGTCAATGAACAAAGCAGGAATAACTATGAGTTTATGAAATTAGGGCACTGAACTGTTGAGAGAAAGAGTAATTTTTTCTTATCATAATCCCACTTTTGAGAACTTCTGCCAGTTTTTCCACTGGACTGATGAAAAGATGGATTCTGCTGACTTGAATAATTTGAAAGTAAATGATGATTCTGGTGTACACTGGCTGGCAGAGGGAACTGTTTATATAATTCTGGGCTTGCTAATAACCCTCTTCATAGCTAGAAATGGTGCCAGGAAAGCTGCTGGCTATGTAAAAATGCTCTCCCATTTCCTTGCCTTTATTGTTTTCTGTCACAGCTTGTTTTTTTTTAATTAGTACATGAACTATTTTTAGTGTCTGGAGACAAAAATGCATTGTTCAGACTAAAATGAGGCCAGGTACCATGAAAATATTTTCAGGGAAAAATATTTGGAGGCAGTTTATCTTTGGCTGTGTGCAGTGAAAGTTTGCCCTGCTTAGTCCAATTAGTTACAGCCATGTCACTTCACGTAAGTGAATGTAGTTGTGTCGGTGTACAGCGCAGATTTTGTCTCTCAAGCTGCAGAGGAATACTCTAAACCACACACAGCTAGAATCTGTAGCATCTAGAGCATTCTGATTTCTTTTTTTTCCCCGTACAAATTCCATGCATATCTTGCTGAACAAATAAAACTTTTCAGTCAGATGATGACTTAGGCAAATGTGACTTTTGCAAAGGCACCTCTTTGTAGCTCATCTAATCTTCTCTAGGAGATCTTAAAAGTCCCTGCATTGTAGACAGACTAGCTGCACTGAGTTCTACCCATGTGTGTACACACACCTGTGTGCACCATGCAGGTAAAGGTGCAGCGAGATTTTGTGATCCACTAATTCAGCTTGGAATAAATTGCAAAAACTCTTCCATATGCAACAGTCTCAGCAGAGAGACAAAATGTGAAGCCTGGCCACGTCAGTTCCCTGCAGAATTTCAAATCAAGCTCAGTCTTGACCATTTTCCTCGTGGTTGCCCAGAGGCCAGTCCCACACTAGTCACCAGGGGAGAGCTTATCTGTGTGGAAGTATTATCCATAATGGGAATCCAAGGAGAAATCCACAGGAAATTAAGAGTTCTTCCAAAGAACCAAGTGCCTCTTTTGCCTAACTAAAAAGAAGCATGTATATTTACCAAAAAGACTGACAACATCTACCAAAATAAGTCACTCCAATATACACACTTGCACTTTTAAAGAAGACAGCTATTATCATGTTGTTAAACACACCTGTGAAAGTTTATCCAACACTAGGGAGACCAGAAAAGCAAGATGTGTCAAATTTGGAATCTGTCCTAGCTGCATATGTGAAATGGGTCCTGATAGTATTTTCATTAAAAGAAACCAAGTATTTCAGAAATAGAGAAAAAAAATACTGTCTCCATCTTCATCTGTCATCAATGAAATGCAGGCTTTTAACACTTCACCAGATAATTTCCTTGCAGAGGCAGATGACTTGCAGTTAAAGTAGCTCTACTTTACAAGCAGCAGGCATTTTCAACATTTTTCAGGTTGAGTCCCTAAAATACTCCATACTGCACTGACCTCTGCAGAAAGAGCTTTAGTTTAGAGACCAGAAATAATGAAGAAGTCACCAGATCCCATGATAATGCCCGTAATTGTGTTCTCATGTGTTCTGCTGTGTTTTCATCCTCCCATCCTTGGCTCCTGCTAGCAGCATAACTACCAAAGCTGCTGTAAGACACTGGTGATCTTCAGCCAAAATGGGACAGGGCTGCATAGAGAGAGAAGAGAGGGTGAGGGGGTGAGCCTCTGAGCTTGGCTTGGCTGGAGGATCTGCTTTTGATCTGCCACAGCTGACTCTGGTCTTTCAATACCACAGGATGGGAGTATCCTTTTCTGCCTGCAAGTACCAGGGTCAGAACTTGAAGGTCCTCAGAGGATGCGTAGGTGCCTCAGCAGTAGAGAGAAGCTTGGAAATAATGCAGTTAGTCAGTCCAATTGTTACCACTTTTTTCTTGTGTTCAAACCTGTCTTGATAGCAATAGCCTTTGACTAAGCTGCCACAGAACCACAGTACCTGCATGTGGTGAAAAAATGAGCCTCACCAGCCAAAAACCCGGTTAACCTTGCAGACTTGCATCAAGAGGAAGGTCTAGTCTAGGAAGATCCCTCCATTACCACCAGTACTTCAAGGCTTCTTTCAAGAAATTCCCTGCAGGTGTCCTTGGGACTGCATTGCCTACCAAACTGCCTCCTACCACCTCCTCCACTTGGCTGCTCCTGTCTGTGGCGTGTCCAGGCACTGCCTCAACAGCCATGGGCACTCACTGCCCCTGCAGCACCTGATGGGTTTGTGACACGTGGGCAATTCAGCTGGAGACAGCTAGCTGGCTTGGGAAAAAAATTCTGCAGAGACCCTGAATGATTTTTCAGCTGGTGCACTCCCATCTCCTTCTTTGAAGGCTGTCGTTGTAGAGGTAAGTGGCCTCCCATGAACTCACAGGGGAGTGCACATGAAGGGCCTGAGAGTGGATCAGTGTTTTCTTAGCACTTACCTCACTGAGAGGACTGCTCTGTGCTTCCTTCTTTTGGCCTATATCCTTATTTATAGAAACACTAACCTGGAGTACAGGCAGGGGCAGTGATCACAGAGTCAAAGTCCCTCCTGCCACAATGTAAATATTCTTGAGTGCTTTGCAGTTCCACTCACAAAACCCCATGCATTGTTTTAAAGAAAAATAAGGTAAGACTTATATAAGAGGTCAATCCCAAGTCCCAGCTGGCATCACTCCATGTAATTTACATGGAAATATGTTATTTTACACAGAGATATGCCTTCTCATATTTTGCCTAATTCACATGCTCAGAAATTTTTGGAGTGCTCTGCACTTCATAAAATAGCCTTAAATTAATCTGTGTTTTTTCCTGATGTCTAATACTGCATGTCCTCTCCTTTTTTCAAGAGGCTTTTTCAAATTAAAGTGATTTGGAGGAGCCTTCTTCCCAAGTGACAGCAGGAAGATGTGAGGAAGTGAAAGGGCCAACTGGGAACAAAGAGTAAGAAATAATCTTTTTCTACCGAGGTGTTGAATTTAGCTCTAATTCAAACTCTGAAATCAGGATGGGTTCACATATTTTTGCTCTTACTTCAGTAATAACAGCACCAAGCCTGGCCTGGTGTAGATGCAGCCTGGGTACGTCTGTGTCACCTAAAATAGAGATTACCCAGAGTGTACAGAAGGTAAAACATTGAACAGTGCTAAAGAGCACAAACAATTTATGCAGCCTGAGCCAAATTCTTCCCAAGACAAATTTACTGTTGTGCCCTTTTTGAAACTTTTATTCTTTATATCACACACCAGCAGGTTGCAATTTGGATGCAAAACTGAAAACATTGATTTCCTTCAAGGATACTTCAGATGGATTCTAAGATGGTAGTAGCTGACTCCTGGACTCTCCCTGCTTATGAGAGTCTAGGACTTAGTTACTGCCACTGCATATTTGGAAGAAGACAGAGCTGATAAATGTGGCTAGGCTTTACATTCTGTTGGGGTGAATGTATGTTAAGGACAGAGAGCACTGAACTCAAGAGGAGTCAGCTCAGCTTTGCCTGTAGCAGATGAAGCAGAACAGCCAGTGCCAGCAAGTGTGAGGACTTTTCCCCCGGGGAAACCCATTTAGCCATGGCCCTGAATTTATCTCAGTACCCCTGAGTTTGAAGGTACGTATCATACATGTAAATAAATAATATATAAAAAGGTTATTAATTTTAGGGCTACATTGTGTCTTGATTTGTTTGTATCTTTCTCTTAAACGTCTGATTTTGCTATCTAGCTTGAATATGTGAGTACTTCTGTTGTATTTCTGTCTCTCTCTGGATTCAAATATTGGCTTAGCTACAAAGCAGAGGTCTCTAGGGCAGAGGATGCCTGCAGTTAGGCTTCTCTGTCTGAAACATGTTTATCAATTCTTTGTACAATTATCTGTGCATTATTTTGATTGTAGACCAGCAGAGCATGTCTACAAATTTGATGCTGAAATTTTTTACATCATTTTTGTGTTCGGCTAGAGCTATATCCATGGAGAGCAAAACTAGATATACTGCACTTAATGCATGGAGAAGCTTATATCTCAGAAAGCAGAGAAATTTCTTTTCTCAAGGGATCACATTCCAGCTTTATCCACCACTCGTGAAACTCGCAGAACTGTCCTGCTGACTGAATTGGCCACCAGCAATCTAAAAGCAAATCTAAATTAAATTGAAGAATTCAAATTTGTATGCTTTTATACACTTAAACTTCCTTAGCTCCAATGAGACTATAGTGTAGATACTCTTTGGTGGGACTTCTGAAGATTCTGAACACCTGCATTGACCAGGCTACCCATTTATAACTGTTCTTTCTGGCAGACATCAGTCTTGAAGAGATCTTTTGTTCATGCAAAGCAATGAAAAATACTGCCATCATTCATATGGGAAAAAAAGAAAGCCCTACACCCATTTTGAATGCCTTCAGATTTGCAGCATTAGGAAAACATTTGACAGCACCAAGTGTTTAATCTATGAAGGGATTACAGCTATCTTCACAGCATGCACACATCATTAATGATAATGGGACTCACCCCTCCAAGACTCACCCTAAAATGTGGACTGTAAATTGCATCCCAGTAGGATAATTAAAAGTCTGGTAGAAATACAGCAAGTTCCAACAAACATTTTCTCCCAGGGTAAGTGATCAGAGGATTTGGATTTGAAAAATATAATTATCAGTTTGCCTGAGGAAGGTAGAGCATTGGTTTTACAAACAAGCTTACACACAACAGCTTTTTCCAACTTGGGTATAATTTTAGTTGGTAAATTTTGTTTCTTATGTTTCTTAGCCTATTTGTTTTTTTCCTTCATTTCTGTAATCCTACTTGACCTGAAGTTCAACACTGGGCTATATTTGTAATCATTATTGTGTCAGGATTTCCAATTCTCATTTTTATTTCTCGCGTGCTAACTACTCGGAAAGATTATCAAAACTGTTAGCAGAATTACATCATTTTTCTCTCTTATTTATTTTTTCTCAGGCTTAACAGAAAACCATGTTTCATGACTGGATGTAATTTCTGGAATAGATTATGTCAAAATTAACTATCTTCTAAAATTACAGAAACATCAGCTGGTTAGTACAAAACTGATCTGTCTCATTTTCTTATTCTGCAAAGAATAATGACAAAGGTAAAGATAGGAATGAAATCAAAATAATCATCTAATACCCCATGAGGTCCAAATTACACTGTCAGAAGCAAATAACCTACAGCCTCTAGACTGCTTGTGATGTCCCATATGTTATCCAATTTTGAGATGACAGTGTTTGCCCATGGGGACACGTAAGCTGTGGGAATGGTTTTCCTAATCCATAGAGGTTTTAAAGTTTCTAGGAAACATTATAGGTCTTGACACATTTTCAGTTGATCTAATATGTTCATACAGAGGCTCAGAGCTTATCCAGTAACCTTTGAATCTCCATCACTGACATCAAGACACTTCAGACTTAGTCTCCACCATCGCCTTTTCTTGGCCTCAGAGAAAAAAAATCTCCCAGCATATACCTGTGTGTACATGTTTAAATGTGTGCATGAGATGAGTGCTTTAGCACAGGATGTAAAATTCTTCAAGCAAAACGGGACTTGATTGTTTATGGAGAAAAGAAAATCGGTTCGGAACTTTGGAAGTTACGTCACAAACACATCTGATTGTGCTACAAAACCCAAGGCCTTAAGCAAATTTTGCTGCAGTTTTTCTAGAGATAAAAGCCCCCAATTTCTTAAAGTGGATATTTTCAGCAAGCATTTCTGCAAACTTTTAAAGGAAAAAAAAGACTGTTTCTGTGGTTTGTTACTTGGTTTCTTGACCTCCTTACTAATCAATTTACATTCCCTTTGGAACTTTCTTGATAAAACAAGTGGTGACCACTTTCCTGAAACAGATGTTTATTTATTGACAGAATAGGACTTACTATACACAAAAAAAAGCAGATTATTCACTTGTACTACACTATTGAAATCAACAGGCATTCGTGAGGAATTGAATAAAAAAAAGGTTACAAAAATGTTGTTCATCTTCTTTGTACATCATCAGATTTAAAAGCGTAAGTCCAATACTGCCCTGCATTGCTTAGTTAAAGCAGTGGGAGTAAACTGATCCCCTGAATGAGTAATATATGGCTATGTGGAGGACACTGAGAAAGCATAGCACAAGGCACTCTCAACTTCTAGTTGTGCCCTAAGGCAAGGAGACAGCGTGTTTGTTAATAGGACTTGTAATAAACAGGGCAGGAGACCAAGTTTACTCCTTTTAATGCCTTTATTAGCCAGCTCTGGAGGGGTGGCTCAAAGGGATGCCCTACGCCGCTGGTGGTGTCTGCTTCCACCGCTGAGGAGGTGGTGCCCAGTCGGAGCTGCAGAATGCCGCTGCAGAGCCGGGAGTTCGCCCACGCGGGAGTCCTCAGGAACTCAAAACTGGCTCTTGGAGTCTAGGGGTGCTTTGTTCTTCTAGTTCTTTTCAAGTCATGGTGAGATACCGGAGATTGTTCATAAATCCTTTAGGGTATTCTCAGTCTGGTGTTGTCTCCTGCAGGTTAGAATCTTGAGTGGGCTCGTTTTGATTAGGGGCTTTTAGCGACAATTTGGTCCCACTTTGCAGCTGGGCCCTGCGATTTGCATAAGGGTGGCAGCAGCTGCTTGATTGGCAGGCCGGTTGTTGGCAGGAAGTAGGAAGAGGATCCGGCCGGAAGTAGGAAGTGGAGCAGGCAGGGAGCAATCCAGTGGGACAGACCAGGAACAGGCAGGTGAAACAGCAACAGGAGTGACAAGCGGAGATGCCGGGGAGCAGCAGCAGCTTAACTCAATGAAGTGTGACGAAGGAGGGAAGGTAAGGGGGTTTTCGGGGGAAGGGGTACAGAAGGAGGTGAACAACTTAACAATTTAACAACATAACCTTATAACAAGTAACTCTATAACATTGTAACTTTCACAACTTGGAGCTGATTTATCTTCATTTATCACAGGACTGAATTATTATCAGTCCTGGTAAGAATGAAGCTGCCAACCAGCAGAGAACCTCAGGTCCATAGCACTGCTGCTGCAGCACAGTGCCAGGGAAAGATCTGTGCAACAGCTGATGCCGTGTTGGAGAGTCTGAAGAACCTGAAGTCTGACTGAAAAGGAAATTATGCAGCTCCCTGCAGTGGTTTGTCAAGCCTCATCACGCTTTGGGTGGCTCTACAGAATTTCTATGCTAGGAAGAATACTGTAAATGGCCTTTTTCTGTCAGTCAGTCTAAGTTAACAAGGGGCGTTGTGAATGTTGCAACTGTGTATGCAAATGGTTTACACAACCTTCATGTCGATGTGAGCTACAGAAATGCCTGGTTACCATTTTGACCTCAAGATGAAGTGACCTCCAACAGATCTTCACCTTCAAAAGAATACAGGCAAAAAGTACCAGCATTTTTCTCTTACTCATGGACCCAGACATCATCCTCCAGTTCTGCACAGCACTAGTGCTCCCACTGCTACCACCCAGGAAGTAACCCAAATGACTTCACAGCCCTGGGAGCCATCTTCTTCATGTCTCAGGTGCCACCTGTCCCTCCAGCATCCTGCCCAGCACACGTGCTGCCCCTCTTCTTTGGCTCTAAGGGCATTCTTTTACTGGACTGGATATCTGGGGAAGAGCAGACACATTCTTCACAGTTAGAGTGGTGAAACACTGGAAGTGATTGTCCAAAGAGACTGTGGTGTCACCACCATCTTTGGAGATACAGAGAACTAATTTGGACAAGACCTCAGGCAACCTGATGTAACTTTGAAGTTGGCCATGCTTTGGGCTAGATCTCTGGATGTCCTGTTAGACTAGTATTACTCTATAATTTTAAATACAGCTGTCCTAGAGTAACTACGATACCTGTATCCCCACATTGTCTGTTCTGTGTTCTGTACCTTTAAGACTGGTTCTGAGAGTGAGCAGGGAAAGAAGAAGCACACAGTTTGTTTTGAAAAACAGCGCTCACTCCTCAGGATTTTCTCTCATCCTTGGGACCGTGTGTTTTTTTTTCTTCTTCGTCAGATGCACAGATGGCAGCCAGAGAGAGTTTTTTCGTTTTTTCTTCCCTTTGTTAGTCTAGCTAGCTGAGGCAAAGAAGCTTTCCTGAACTGGTTTTTTTTGGGGGTTTTTTTTGGGTTTTTTTTTTTGTTTTTTTGTTTTTTGGTTTTTTTTTTGTTTTGTTTTGTTTTTTGTTTTTGTTTTTGTTTTTTTTTTTTCTTTTTTTCTGTTTAAATCTGCTCTGGACTGAAAAACCCAGAAGAGCACCGGGATCTTGCACCCGTGGCCCACCAGGCCGGAACGCGGCATTTTCCAGCACTGAAAGAACTGAGACTGATAAACAGACTCCTGGCACAAACTCTCAGTTTTGCCATCCCATCTCTCTTCCAAGCAGCGAGAGGTTTCATTGTTTATTATTATTATTATTATTATTATTATTATTATTATTATTATTACTATTATTATTATTATTTCTTTATGCTTGTGGGCATTTTGTTTGTTAAATAAACAGGGGGTTTTTTTCCACTCTTCTCTGAGGGAGCTCTTTTCCCAGACCAGCTGGGGGGAGGGGCTGTTTGGATTTGCTTTCCGGAGGAACCCTATTTGGTAATTTCCTCCCAAATTTGCCCTAAATCAGGACAACAGCTCTCTTCCTAATCAAACCAATGCAACTTGTCCATAGTGGTAGGAACTAAGGAGTATCCCTTTCACAGTTTGTGAAGCATCTAGTGACCTTGACTGTACTCTCTGTTTCAGAGTCACCAGAACTCAGTCGAAAGAATGGTGTTTACATGTTGCTTGGCCTTGCACACACTGAGGGTTTACAGAGAGTAAATGGAGATATTTAGACTTCACCCACATTGCTCCTTTGGACTGCACACTGTATGGTCTATCTGTAGTTCCTTGTTCACTATACAGTGAAAAAGAAACTGGAGATACACCATATTTCCTTTCCATGTTCTCTAGGTAAGTATTAACTTAGCAAAGGATTTTTCTTAGAAGGAATTTTAATTGGCCAGTTGTTATCAAGTGTATGATTTCTTTCTGATGAGGAAAAAAGTTGTTTTCCCTCTAGTAATTCTGAACTGCTGTGTATTTGGTTGCTCACATCAACAACAGCAACAGTTGTATATCTGGTCTTGACAAGTCACTTACAGTATATTTTATTTATTTTATATACACTTACATTATATAATAGTTTACAGTTAATTTTGACTTCACTGCACCCATTTTGTTCCTGGAAAAGTGGGAAAGTAAAAGACACAGCACTACTCATTAGACATTTGTTTGTGCTAACAGATCAATGTCCTCATATATTCACCGAAGAGTGTCATGTTATATTGTAGAATTTCCTTCATCCTTAATTTTTCAAGCTCTGATTTTTTTGTTTGGTCTTAAGCAACACAGTGGGGAATTTTCTCTGGGACATGGAAACTCTTAATGGCTTAAAATTTTCAGTGAAGTATATTCAACTCACTGCTATAGTAAGTAACAAAACCATGTGTTGGTAGCTATTTCAGCCTATTACTTTGATTCCTAATAGAAATCATGTCTTTAGCATAAAATTAATTTGATTTAGGCAGGGGAAAATAAAGCAAAGAGTAAATGATCACCTAAAATCTAATAGATATAAATGAAAATTTGAAATTCTGCACTCTGGTAGTATGCAAACAACTTTTTATTATGATCACATTAATTTTTACTACAGTAGTACAAAATATTAATAAGGAAAAAAACTTAATGCAGCCCTTGGGCTCTCTGCTTAGCACATGGTGGAGTGATACATACCTGCAGAAAGCAGACAGAATACACTACCAATAGAGAAATATCAGTTCACCTGCCCTGGTTTTGAAGCCCAATTTGCACAGGTTGGAAGGGTTTCCTGATGTGCAAGGTAGTGAAAAGCTAGCACAATTAGAATGAGACAAACCACGTTACCCTGAACAAACTCATAATGTAGAGGTCCAATTTAAAGAACAGCTTGAGATTTTTCGAAGGCCGTGCTTCTGTGGAAAGGGTAATCCTTCCTTTTCAGTGCCACTGCTGCCCCCCATGTCTGCTCTTTGGGATGAGCAGAGAGCCAAGTCAGCTTACTGATTCAGATAAATGTTAACTTTTTTTTCTTTTCTTTTTTTTGCATGGCTATTTTCAGGTATCTGTGCAAGCAGATCCAACCGTTCTTAGATTGCCTAATAGCCAGTGCTAATGAGCAAGACATGGTAGGCACAGAACTGAAGCACAGATTATTGCACAGGCATTTTTGAGGGCAATATGGCCTTGAACTGGATGAAGAAACCGGCTTTAGAAAGCATGTGGTGGTGCTGAATATGACTTGGCATTAGCGTTGCCATAAAGTTTTAAAGATAATGATTATTCAGCTTTATATGCTGTTCATCATGGTGACATATTTACCCTTAAACTTACACTATTATACCCCTTGCCCAATGAACTCACTTCAACGTCTATCAACCATTTAACTTATCTTGATAAATTCAGCTTTTGTTAAAAATAAACAGAAGCACAGTATTCAGTATAACTTTTCAATATTTCACAGAAAAGCCAGTAGCAGAAATTCATATTGGTAAGGAGGAAATAAAAAAATATCTGTGTCTGTCTGCCAGCTTCTAGAGAGCTACAGGCTTATCAAGCCGAAGAATATATGACTTTCAATTTGGTAGCAGAGTACCCTCTCTTTCCTTGAAGAACTCCTTAAGTGAGCAAACTATTTCAACACTGGACTCAGTGAGAGCTGATTTTGCAATTTGACTTCACTGGAGCTCTGAGCAGACCTTTTACAAGATGCTCATCTTTCATTTCAGGGGAAAAGCTGACTGGGCAAGACTATTTCCTGCTGGTTTATCACTTTTTGCACCAGAAGTATGGTTTTGGCATTTTTCCTTTCAGCTTCAATGAAAATGAAGAACAAACTTGATTGAGGTGTTGCCAGCTCTCAAAATTTCATCACAAGTCTATTTATGTGTTTTCTTAAAGCCTCAAGATTCTGGCTGAAAGCAAACTAAAACTTTTCTATTTCATGGGACTCTCCCCTTGCATTCAAAGCAAAGCTTCTGTCTTTTTTACTTACAGACAAAGTATGAAGAATGTGAGACAATTATAGTTTCAGGGCTGAAAAGTCCCAAGTCAGCTATGAATAACCCACTTTTCTTTTTCTTCTTCATGACTTTTACACCATTTAAAGGCTAAGAGGATTATATTTTTGTTTTCTTTGAGTCTGCAGTTGGCAGCACTGCAAATGTAGCAGGAAAAACATCGACATCTTTTATCAGTTTTCAGTGTGACCTCTCAAATTGAAAAAAGTAGGACTGGGACTTACAGTGCTGACTCCAAGATAATAAAAATGAAAGGAAATGGTGCAGATGAATGAAATTAGTTTTCTGTCAAGGGAAACATGATATTTAAGTAATACCCAAGTTCTTGATATTTTTAGTTTATTTCAGTTCAATATTCTTTTTAACACTAGGTCATCAAGGTTGGTAATCCATAAATACTACAAAGAGGTTTTTTGAAAGTACTAGCTTTCCAAAAATTAAGTGTTGCTGTTTGTTCTGTCAAAGATACTTCATATGATAATAAAATTTCCATATTCAGTGAATCATCTGGAAATATCGTATGTAACAATATAAATAAAAGAGAATCCTGTCCTACCTGTGGCGAACTTAATCACTGAAATATTAATATTGGGGGGAAATCCTCAGAAATTTTATTTTTTTATTATTTTAGATTTATTTATTATGTTGTCAAAGATAATGTACAGTTCACAGGCTCCTTAGCATTCAGGCTTTAACAACTGAATCACACACAAAACAGGCATAAGCACAAGCCAAAAGGGAAAAACCAATATTTTGAACATTCTCCACTGTTACTTCCCCCATCAATTTCACCTGTCTATAGAGCAACCTACAGCCTGGCAAAGAATAAAGGTTTCCTGTCTTTAAGTATTCCCCATAACTTATGTAGCACAAAAATCCAAGCAAAATTAATTCATCTGGTGAATAGGGAAACTGTTGTTGGAGCATTTTACATGGCTGTCATGGGACATAGGTTTTTGCTGCCACTTAATTTATACTAAATGAACACAAAAGTAAATAACACAGTTATGAAACCAAGCTAAAACTTATTAATCAAATGCACTTTTTTTTCAATTTCTACAAAGTAAAAATTACTGCAAAACGTAGTACATGTTCATGGTTCTTTATTATTTGCTTAAATGTGAAACTCAACTCACACAATATCAGCCCCAAAGGAAACTGGTTTATGAAACTGAAGATGTCCAGTTAAATGAAAACCTGACAGTTGTGATTCTGTTGTGATTTCAGATTTTTAGCCTTTAAAAATTGAGAACTGAAAATGTGGATCACTCAGACTTGACTCCACCTGTTTTGTTGTGCCATGGTTTGGATCTATAAAAAAGGATTTTCCAGGGGAACGAAATTGCCTAGCTCTCTCAAACAGAAAATGTCACAAGCCACACCTGAGGGTGGCAGTTCTGCCCTCTCCATGGTCCCAGCACCTGATTTTGCTTCCTGCATTGTCCCCATCTCTGCATCACCCCAAAATGTCTTGAAATTACAGTAGCAAGTCCTGATCCCACTGCCCAAGCCCATTGATAACAACACAGATGCACTGGTCATCCACCACGTTGAAAGGACCATTTCCACTGGGGTTATGGAAATCATGGTCCAGGACTTTAATGGAATTTGTTAATTTATAAATAAAACACTGCAGGACTTACAGTCAGTCACAAATGAAGTCTGGTGCAGCAGGGGTGGAGAGGAGCAGTGATAGGAAAGCTTCAACCAGCTCTCTTTTCATCTCACTGGGAGGGGCCCAAGCTGAAGTCCCGGGAAGACTCTAAAGCAACAATGCCAGCCACTGCTCCCTGATTGCAGAGGGGCTGCTCCCCTCAGCCCTAGCCTGCCCATTCCCAGCTGCCAAAAAGCCTCCTCCTCTGCCTCTCCCTCCTCCAGCTGCTTTTGTCCCCTGTAGCAGCACAGAGTCCAGCAAGGAGGTCCACCTGAGGCTCTTCTGATGGCTCACTGGCCCAGCTGGATTTCTGTCCCTCCCTTGATAAGGCACCTCTCTCTCTACCCTAATTTTCCCTCTTCCACCCTTTTCCTTTGGCCACACATGCCACATAAGTGGAGAGGTACAGGAGGGTGACTGGGTATTTTGTGTGAGAGAAAGACTTCTTGGGAAGGTGGGAGATGAAGAAAGAAATTTTGTTCCTGTAGTTTCTTAAGAAATATTTTCTCAGTTGCAGGGTCTGAAACTTCTTCTTATATCTATCCCCACTAAAGCTTCATTAGGTCCACCAGCCCCAGAAACAGCATGGATCTGCTTCAGCATTTCAGCTCCATCTTCTTCCCTCAACACAGTGTTTCAGAACATGTTACATTCCCTTTGGCTTTTTATAGCTTTCTTAGAGACAATAAACTGAATTGGATTTCCTCCTACAGGGGAATCAATCAAACCTGCAATTTTAAGCACTCTGGAGCCTGCAGAACTGGAACATGTAGAACAAAATATATCTCACTTTCCTGGGATGTCAATATCTCTTGTTTCCCCAGGCTGGACATATCTCTGAGACTAACGGGATTTGTGCCCTGTCCTGCTGGGTGTGCAGTATCATTCGGTCCAACACAGCCTGTACTTTATTTTTATTGAAGATCAGAATGGGATTCATATAAATAAACTATATTTTGTTAAACCTTCTTGGAACAGGTGCTCATGAAAGAGTAGAGGTTTTCATAACATTTACTCAAAATATTTATTTAAACTTTGGAGGCCTTCAGCGCATACAGTTTTACTGTTAACATTTCACAGACATTATCTGTTGATCAACTGTGTTAATTTTATCAGTTCACACCATATGTGGTATGATACTGGGGCTTTTCCAGGTCGTTGCTCCTTTCTATGTATTTTCCTCACTGGTAAAGTCAAGTCATTTTATTTGTATGGCTGCCTCCATTAAAAGATCTGGGTTTTTGTTAATTGTTTTGTCCATACAAGGAAATGTTGAAGGCTTTAACTCTGAGACCAAAAATAGAGGGAAGGAAAAATGGTGCCAAAGTTGTGACCCACTTTTTCCTTCACTCCATTTATATTGCTATCCTCTTAAATGCATGAGAAGAGCTATGCAGCTCTTTTGATTAAGTTCCATAAACCAGATTCAGAAGACTGTGGAGTTAACTCTAGACTTCCATTAGGATAAAGGAATTTGGAACTGAGAGTTTGTCTTGTATAGAACATATGCCCTTCATATGAAGAAAAAAATCCAGCATGATCCCTGCTCAAAAAAGCTGCAAATGAGATTCCAGACCACCTCTTGAAATACATTTTTGTGTGCCAATAGTGTTGCTATTTCTCTGTTGAATAACAATTAATATATTTTTTCCAACCTTATTCTGGCGTTTTTTTTCCTGGACCCACTTGATATCCATGAATCCTCTTAGTCCAGAGGCAAATATCTTCCAGCAACAGTGAATGGTTCCTGCAAGGATTAGAAATGGGCAAAACATTCTCACTATGTTTGATTCTAGTGCAGCAGACCTTTGGAAATAAGTGGTCAGTCGATCTAAGAGTGGACCTAACAATTTCTTCCCAGCAGGTTTCTGGCATGTTTTCCATAGCCCTAGTCCTTCCTAAGGCATCACAGGGAATGAACGTCTGCCTTCTCCCCAAAATATATCCATTTTTGGATTGCTCTGCCAGCAGCAGAAGGCTTCCCCAATATTTTGAAAATCAGTTTGGAAAGGTTAAAAGAAAAGTGGCAAAACACACTTCTTAATATTTGAAAATGAAAAGGAAACCCTGAGGGTTTCCCAGATGCATTTCTATACTCACTTTCATGGGATAGTCCTGCTGGACTTTGGCCAGGCTGAAACTGATGGCCAAATCACAAAACTATGGCAAATAAATTAGCAATTTTGTTGCCATAAATTCTTGAACATCTTGCATTGACACTCCATTTAATTTTAATTACATTTTCATTGAACAGTAGGAATATACTTCTGCCAATTTTGATTTGAAAATAAAAAATGGGGAGAGACTTTCCAAATGTTTCAGACAGAGGTGTTAACTGTTGAAATGTGTTTTTCCAGCATTACACAGTTACACAAATAACTGAGAAGAACATTTCTGACAACTCCAAGATATATTTTGGTAAGACAGTTTGACAAAGAGATGGAGATTTTTCATATATTTGAAAAACTAAAAGTATGTTTGAAGAGAAAGAGAGAAACTTTCAATACATTTAGTACCAGATCTGAGAAAAATCAGAAGGTGAATAGAAAGACCAAAGTAATGCCCCTAGCAAGGAAAGGCAGTTTTAACACAGTTGTTTCTACTCTGGTGCTGCATCCATTTGCTATTTCTTGTTCAGTTAAAGAGGATAACAAGGGAGCTGGTTATACTGCAGTGAGGAGAGGGGGCTGAGAGAATGAAGACATGTAATATACAAATCTACAGGAAACTAAGCTTTATTTTTTCAGCTACACATAAAATAATTTTTGTTTGCAATGTCTTAGGGTTATTATTTTCACAGATAGGTATAATGATTCCTTTCTAATTTATTTGTTGAAGTATGTTGAGGGGTTCATTCAGTGATAATAAAAATGCTGCAATACAGCATTAGCTGCCAAAATGCTTGTCTGAGAAGGACCTTCCAGTTGCTTTCAGGTGGAATATGTGTCAGCAAAGATAAAGATTTAGCTATTACTCAGTAAAGTAGAGCTTGAAAATTTTCCTGAAATGCAATATTGAAACATGTTTGAATTTTAAATTATGCATTACTGCTCAAATAAACCTTTTTGAATGCATTAAAATAATTTTATGTCTTGCATTTAAAATTGCCTACAATTAAGCAAAAGTCATACTGATTTCAGGTAGAGAAAGAGTTGGTCTAGTTCACAGACAGACTTACACTTCTGGGTGTGGAACACTTCAAGCAGTGAAATATCCTTCCTGCAGGAAGGAGTAGGAGGCTACAGTAATGTTTTTAGAGGAGGTTAAATGCTGCTGAACTAGGCCACCTTTATTCTATTGTGTCTAATTTGTATTAAATGGGAGTTCCTTGCTGTTCAACAGGCAGCCATTTGGTTCACATTATATGAATCACAGATCCACAGAATATTGCGAGTTGGAAGGAACCCACAAGGAAAAGGTCCCACTCCTTAGTGAATAACCCATACAGGAATTCAACCCACACAACTTTGGCATTTTTAGCACCAGGTTCTGACCAATGGATCTGACCTGAAAGGACAGAAATGTGATTTAGCAAAGTCACATAAGATGAACAAGATATCAGAATAGAATGCTTTGTGAGAAATATTACCTTAAAAAGGGACTTGGTTCAGATCTGGAGATACTGGAGGGGTAAGATTAGCCCTTAAGATCTAGGGATTTGTTCTTGTGGTAAACAGTGTTCATTATTCTACTTTTTTCTTGGGCTTAGAGAAATACAACAGAAAGAATATCTGCACAAAACTTTGAGGATGGGCATGAGCTCACACTACCTACTGAACAAAATTATGTGGCTATGCTAAATGCATCCCTAAGCTATCACTAAAATACCCTGTCAGCTCTCTTAGCCATGGGATTTACGTCAGGTGAGAAGACAGGGAGAAAGAACTCATGTTTATTTCCAAAATACTTTTTAATCAGTGATAGCTACAGGTAGATATTGTTACAGTAAGAAACACAAACTATTAGTTTTGACATCCTTTCTCCACATTTCCTTACAAGGGGAAGAGGAGGGGATTGATCAGACACTGATCTCTTCTCTCTGGCAACCAGTGACAGAACCCAAGGGAATGGCCTGAAGTTGTGTCAGGGAAGGTTTAGGTTGGATATTAGAAAAAGGTTCTTCACCAAGAGGCTGTTTGGGCACTGTAAGGAGGCCCCAGACATGTAGTCACAGCACCAAAACTGACAGAGTTCAAGAGTTGGGACAATACTCTCAGATGTATGGATTCTTGTGATTCTGAGCAGGGCCAGGAGTTGGACTTTGATGATTCTAGTGGGTCCCTTCCAACTCAGGATATTCTATGATTAATTGAATATAACCTAATATATTTATAGTAATATTTCAGTCAGATCACAAAATGCATATGTCTTTTAGCGAAATTATTGCAGTTAGTATTTAGCAAAAATGAAACACTCAGGTTGTAATTTTTACAGTTGCATAGTCAAAAGTTCTGAAAGTGACTGTGATAAAAGGGGTTTGACCATGAAGAAGAGGGATGCATGTGTAATGCCAAGATACAATATTAGTTTTGAATGCAATTATGTGTGCCAACAGTTCTTAACATTAGTAGATATTGTATCCTAAAAAAGCAAGATCATTACGTGGGGAAGAGCTAAAACTCCTTGCAGGAACAAACATATGCTCAGTTAATCTCTACAATTCACCAGCCTCAGGGCCCACCGTGCTGTCTGGTGGATAACAAGTCTCTGGGGAGGGGGGGCAGACTGCTGTTCTGAGCACTTGGATGCTCCTTTTGTTTTTGTGTGAGAACACCCACAAGTGTCCTTTATCTTTCAGATTGCTGTTGCTGGTCTTGAAAGGAGTACCCGTCTTTTACTTCAGTGGCATTACTATTCCTTGGTTTTGTGAATGGCATCACTTTTTCTTAATCCTGTTAAAACATCATTCCCATATGAGCCAGGTGTCTCCTGCAGCTCTTTCTCTCACATTGTGCTGAGGGTTGGACTATCTACCTTCACAAGGCCATTGCTTTTCAGCTGGATCATACAGATTGCATCTCTTTAATATCTCTTTAATACCATGCACAAACATTCTCCCTGCATTCTGCAGGCACAGTGCTGATGCCTTGGGAAGGCTGACTTGGAACAGACACTGGACAGAGCTAGAGAATAAAGGTAGATATTTATTAAAAGCCCTTTAAGGGTACACCTTGGGCAGGACAGGGCCTGGCCAGGGCTACACTCAAGATGGACTTGAAATGGTCACAAAATGAACAACCAGTCATGAGGTTTCACACTTTTGTAAGTTTTGGTCCATTTGCATAGTGGGGTTTAATTGTCCAATTACAGCTTCAGGTTATGAAGTCCCATCCTTCTTGTTTTCTCTCTTCAGAGCACCGTGGTTTATGCTTTTGGGCCTGAGAACTTGTAGCCGTTATCCTTGGTCTCCATCTGGGAAAGGATTTGTTTTGTCTACCTACTCCGTGAAGTGAGCTTACTAACATTTAACATGAGGCTCAGAACTACACCCCTAGGCAGCACAGAATGTGAAAAACATGAAAGCTAAGACTTAAGGCATCATTTTCCCCCTTTAGAGGTTTGACAAGGCCTTTTCCTTTCCTGAATGCTCATACATTCTTATTAACCTTACTGTGGGTCTAACAGGCCAAACAATTTACAGGGAGCCACAGAATTGCTTGAGCAAGAAAAAATTATTGAGTAAACAGGGGAAATTTCTTTGCTAGCACAGTATTTCTCTGTTTAGAAGCTCTTCAGAATTTTTCCTTTATAACCTTAAGTTGTCACAACTTTATTAAATCATTATATCCTATTTGAAGTTATCTGATTACGTGTTACATAAACTGGGGAGTAGGAATAGCTTCTTTAAAGCCAAAAATACATTAACAAAATCTTGATGCTTTTGTGGCTTAGCTTCATTCCAGAACAGGAGGTGAGTTGCTCCTTAACACAAAGAATCATCTGTAGTTTTGAATATTTCTCTACAAGCAGTTGACTTTAGGTCAATTCTTTATGTATTTTCACCAGTTCTCTTTCTTTAGTTGCTTCACATGTGGCTTTGGTAGATACTGACAGCAGTTCTCAAGTTCCTCTGAGGTTGTATATCCCAGCTGGGTGGAGCTACAGAGAATAACTTTTAATAGGATTACATAGCATTTTTTATTTGAATATATATTTTTAATAAGATAATATAGTCCAGTCGAAGGATTCTTTTGGCTGAATGATTTAAACAGAAAAGCTTAGGGAAACAATCCTTCCTTCTGCAAAGTATTTCCAGTAAGCCCTCTGTATCCTCAGGAAATGTGAATCAACATGGTACTGCAGAATTCTGTAGGGTAACATACCAGCTGAGAATCTGTCTTGTAGTCTTTAAGTGCTGTTTGTGATATAGAAAAAAAATCTTGGAATGTACCTCTGCTGCTTATTAAACAATGCAGAAGAAGCAGTAAACATAAAAGTACAGACACCCTGAGATCACCACAGTCCTTGAGCTCTGGGAGGCAGAAACTGCTCTGCCAAAGGGTTCTGGTCCCTGAGAGAGAGAGATTACCTTATGATAATGGTAAGGTCAGTCTTTCTTTTACAGGGAGACCATGTGCACTTTGATAGTGAATAATAAATAATGGTGTTGACATTTTAGAGTGGTTTAAAGTTAATCCTTTGTTTGGAGTCAGCATTTCATACAGTAATCTTAATACCCAGATACCACTCAAGAGCTTAATATCCATTCCAGTCCCTCTGTTCAGACATACAGCTTGGGCATAGAAAAGGCGGTGATGTTTCTGACAGCTAGAGTTTTGTGGCAGGCACCAGATGGATACACATCCATCACACTTTGGAGTAATCTGGCAAGAAGGGATGAGGAATTTAGGCAGATCCCCACTGAAATGTAGAGCACATGCAGTCCTTGGGGGAATAAGCTCCCCATGAATATTCAGGGACAGATACCATAAACTACTAACCCCCCAAACACCTTAATGTTTGACAATGTGCATAGCTTGAGCTAATTCTAAAATCCTTTCTGGTTATATTGCTGCAATGACTTAATTTTTCTATGAAACTGATCTTGATCCAAGACACTCCTTGGAAACTTGACTTCCAGAGAAGTAAGTAAACAAGGATGTTCATGATAAAACACCTGTTAGTTCTTAATTTAGTAAGGACCTTTGGATCCTTAGTCTGTCACGATTCTATCTTTCTGGTTCTCCTTAAAGATAAGAGTAAGTAATGTAGATTAAAGTTATTTTTCAAGTACCTTTCATCTCACGCTTTTGAATATAGTTCTGGTGCAAAAACAAAGCCTTTCATTCTGAGATATTTGTAATGTGGGACTTAAGCCAGACACTAATAATAATAATTCAGAAAGGTTTTACATCCAGGATTTTTGGAGTTTCTACCCAGGGCTGAGCCAATTCAAAGATTTAAGTGGACAGAAACTTTCTAAAGACTAAGGCTAAAGACATTATTTCAAGGGAATAATTTATTCCACAGATCTCATCTCTTCTTTCTAAATGTTGAATCTTAGGAGCAGCTGCCTTGTTTTCTTATTCTTTTAATTACCCAAGCAGGTAATTAATTTTATATATGTAATTTGCTATAGAAATTATGACAATTGAACTGTATCCTTTAGATATCCCAAGTCAGATACATGCTCAAATACTGCTCAGATTTCTCAAAATGTGAGGTTTTAATACTAATGCATTCAATGTTCATGGAAAGTGAATTTAGTTATTGGAAGAGTATAAATCAGTAAAATGCTACCAGTACAGGAAAAGGCCAGGCTATGCTGTAATGCTTCAATTGCCCTACAGTTCTTCCAAAGGAGGCAGGCAAATTTGTATCTTAGTAAACCATCAAAGAAAAGACAGAAAAAATATTCTTGAGTGGAGTAAACTCTCCTAGGAGAGGAATTTTTAGTTGGTTTCTTCATGAACGTTTGCCCTGCAAAATCCTAGGGAAAAAATTAATTAAATGTAATTTTACACTTTTTCTTTCTAAAGAAAAGGAAGGAAAACTATTCCCAAAAGAAAATAGCTTGTACTCCATATTATTACATCACTCCAAATATGGAAGAAAATGTGCATCATTGGAGGTCTCCATGACAGCCAAGGACCCTTACTAGAGTGCCAAAAGAAGAATCAAAACTTAAATTGTTTCACCTGATTCAGGAAGAGGTATACACCCTGTGGGGAGCAATCCAAAGCCATGCGGGTCCTGTCTTTCTTCATTGGACAAAGAAAGAGTTTAATGAAATTGGCTACCTAAAGCTTTGGTAGTCATATCTCCCTAGGCTTCTTGTTCATTCCAGTGATGGTGTTTTTTCTGACCCTTTGTCTGTAAAAGCCTGTATTACACATGATTTCCGTAGCTAGTCTAATCCTCACTACAGTTCATATTACTGATACAGATCAGAGATGTCTGTTTTCGTGGAGTGGGCAATCCTGGGTTGTTTTTTTCAGACTGCACCTCTAATTTCTGCATTCTGTGATATAGAAACATTATCACTGTAAATGCTGCTGTCATTGCATTATCTGTAGCTATTCCAAAATCCACTATAAAGGAGCATTCACAACAGGCCAAAGCTTGCACAAATTGGTTAAGATAATGACCATAACCTGTACAAGGATTTGTCTTCTTTGTATACACAAAAAGGGCTCTGCCCCTTACAAATTCCAAAAAGTATGAGACAAAATGGTGTTCAACAAGTTTAGAAAGTTAAGGTTTGATCACAGGTAAAAAGTGGATTCCAGTTGCTTCCCTCTCCTGAAGTAATAAGTGCTCGTATTACTGTCCTTCAGAGTCCCTGTGCACAAGGAAAACATTCCCCAGCCAAGGACACATAATGAAGTGCAGTCCAAGTTCGTCATACAGGTAAAACATCCAAATGTAAAACACACGAGATAAATAATAAAGTATTTAAGACTTATTCTAAAGAGACAGGCATTATCAGCGATACTTTTAATGGCGTTCTGGTTCACCAGGGAGGCTCTGAAGGCACATACCATTGGATTACCTCCTCTTGTGACAGAATGGCATGTGCTCAGCTGTGTTGTATCATATTTGGATCAGTTATAGGTCCAAATAGCACCTAAAAGCCAAGTGCCAAATGCCTAGATGAGAGGTTGGACTCACACCTAAGGATCAAAACTTCACTCCAAACTTTTGAGTTTGGGCCAAGCATAAACTAAAAAAATGCATTTGCCAGATTTTTTCCGGATCAAGCCCAAGGAAGCAGAAACTGCACAAGACCTGAAAAATCAGCAAGTTTTTCGCCATTTGGATGCAAAAAGTCCATCCATCAATTAACCCTAGATTCACTGTGGGTTGAACTTTGAAAGATGACCAAACACAGCTGGACTGTACTTTCGTTGCACCACTTTCCACACTTCAACAGGCAATGAACTCCATTTAAATCTCAAAAAAATTAAGTCAATTGCTCTTCCTTGTGTCAGTGTCTGAATCTTTCTTCTAAACCCCTGAAAGCAAAGCTAGCTTAGCTACAAGCCTGATGGGTTGATGTAAAACCACAAAGTCGCATCTAGTTTTCCTCAGTCGGGGCTCACTTCTATCTCCACCAAAACTGAGATGGAACTTCACCAAGCAGTGGCTGAGCCCTGGCCAAGGCTGGAAAAGGCCAGCTGGAAACTTTCCCTCTGATGATGATTCAAGTCCAGGTTGGATGGGGCTTTGAGCAACTTTGTTTAATGGCTGGGGTTTGGAAATAGACGATTTTTAAGGTGACTTCCAACCCAAACTACAAAGCTACGAGTCTATGCATTATTTCCGTGCACCATCTGGTGGTTTTTTGCAGTCGCTGCAACAGCAGGTCCCAGTGTTCCAGCGGCGGTTGCAGCACTCCCAGCTGACCTTGCAAAAGATCTTGGGCTAATGCAGGAGATAGCACCTGTCACCAGACAAGTTAATAATGTAAAATATTATTACACAAATCCCCCTGATATGGCGGAAATCCCACTTTTTTGCTTCAGGTTGCTATTCCACCATTCTGATCGCAGACCTCTTCACAAAATCATGTGGAGAGCAAAAAATGAAATCTGACAAAGCTGTATAAAGGGGGAAAAAAATCAGTCAAGGTTTAACAAATGCTTTAATCAGGGTATTCTATAAAGCCTGCCAGAGGTATGTGCCAACTAACAGCAACTTTTGACCCTGATTTTTGGCTTTGTTGACTCTTGGCACTCAAACAACATGCTGGCTCAGCACTCCGACAAAGCCGACCAATTGGACCGGGTTGTATTTAAGTGGTTTTGGAGGAGGACAGTGATCATCATTAGGTGATTAAAAAATCTCAGGCTCGGGAGTTGTGGAACAAATACAAGTTGAACTATCTGACTGTGGAGCACAGGCCGTAAGGCAGCTTAAGCTTTTTGAAGAAAAAACCCAAAAAGATATATATTTCCCCATGGGAATGAGTGACATTGTATAACAAGTGATGCCTTCACTTCCTGCTTATGGAACCTGAATCTGGTGACTGTGGTGAAATGGTTTAAGGTCTCAATTGCTGAAAACAGCAAATCTGAATGGATCTGATTAGACAGGTTCTGCAAACCTGCCAGATGCTGAACTGCTCAATTAAAACCTGGACTAACTCCACCAAAGCCAGTAGAGAAATTGTGAGCGAACAGATTTCCTTCAGCCCAGAGTCCTGTCCTTCTTGTACTTTATGTACTATATTCAAAGAGAAAGATTTCATGTCTTCCTGCTTTGGATAACTTTCTTTTTATAAGTCATATAATTTCTGCACATTCTAATGGTCTCTGGAGATGTGAAAATGGGCCATAATACTAGTGGAACCTGACCTTTGACAATATTCCCTGCACAAAGGGAACAGCTCTCAGAATGGTGAGAGCCTATGGCTCTTGTCCCTGGAACAAGAGCTGTCTCAGGGAACAAGAGCAGTGAGACTGGTGAAGCTGTTAGACTGCTCTGACGGTGAGTGGGATGAGCAATACCCCCACCCCCGAGACACACACAGCCCAAAGCTGCAGGAAATTTCAGAAAAGGATGAATCCTCCACTTCTTCTTGTCCTCACACACCCATAGTCAGTGAAGGCTTGGTCTCTTTCCCTCCCAGATCAACTAAATTTTTGACCAGAGGCAAAACAATATTTAAACTTTCCAGCATGGAAGGAAACTCTGTCTCCCAGATTTACTGGATCATACCACTCCAGTATTAACTGCCAAGCCTATTCCCCACCTGGACATCTGTGAAAAGGACCTCACACAATCAGGTTGTTCTCTCATATAAAAGATTTTCCAGTCAGCCACACCCTTTTTGAGATACATGGGATACAGTAAAAGTTCTTCAGAAAACATTTGCTCTTTCCCTGCTTCTGAACTTGGATAGCTGTAATTTCATTGACTTAGCAGCCGCTGAGCCCTGTTCTAAGAAAAATACTGCACAGACGTAGTCTGTTGGAAGAAATAATTGAGCTGTTAAAAAACCCCAGTAAGACACAAACTGAAAACCATGTTTGTTTTTAACCTCAGTGGTTTTGACCTCAGCAGTATTTCTCTCTGACCTGTCATATCTCTCTATTCAGTACTGATATTCTTCCCAAAGAAAAATTCCCATGAACTCACTTTCATGAAAAATGCAGAATACTCCACCATTCCTAAAATAACAGGGAGTTTTCCTGGCTTTTTGAACCTTATATAGACTGTATCTTTTAAGCCTTATGTTTTTTTAAGTTGATCCAGCACACAGATGCAGGACATTATATGCCACGAGCCCATCTTTGAAACACCTTTGCTGAAATTTATATTTGTGAGCAGACATCTTTAAAAACATTCATTTCTCAAGCTTGCATTTACGTCTGAATTCAGGGTAAGGATTTGGCTCTGATAAGACCACAATTTCTACTATAACAGTCCTGCCTCCACTGGGAAGGACTTTCTTTGATCTGTTATAAACTGATCAAGACTTAATAGTCATCTGAGAAAGTCTTGGTTCATAACTCATTTTTACAGCTATCTGATTTCTTTTCTGTTTTGAGTTTATCTTGGATATGAGGCCCCTGAAACAAATTTAAACTCCTCCACAAAACTATGAATATAAAAAAATCTCCCATGAAGCAATCCAGTATATCTGTTATCATGATTAATCAGACTTTGACTCCCCAGCAAGGCTGTCACAAGGCCAGAGCAATTAACAAGCTTTCATCCTTTTGCAGTTCCTGTTTTGTATTTATTTTTATGTACTCTCAGTAACTAACTAGTCATTTCAGTTTAATTGGTGTAGTTCTGTACCCCTACCTCCACCTCAAAAAAGGAGTTCTTCATGAACTTTTTGTCCCCAAGCACTAATCTATTTTCGTGACCTGAACAGTATTTATCCCCTGGTTATAAATGAAATCTGTATTTCATCACATTCATCACTCTTTTTCATGCTACAGCCAAATAGCTGCACTCCTACAGCTTCAAATGATGGCACAGAAGAGAATTGTTAGATATGCACATTCCAGCTATCCCACATCTGCCAGGTCTGTTGTGGGCAAAAATGAGGAAACCAGAGCCAAAAAAACAACCCTGCTTTGTGTGTATGTTTTATTTTAAACCATTCTGAAGCCAAGAATGTGAAGATCAACCAAATGCTGACATGCTAGTAATATTTTGTTTTACACAGATCTATAAATATACTTATCACTGTTTAAAGTAAGACTGGGTATACTGTAGTCATAAGAAACACACATGTTTTAGAGGACAGAGAGAAATAATTATATGAAAGAAAGACTGGAAACACTTTCTTGTTCTGGGTGGGGTTAGACTTCCTATAAAACTTCATTGGGAATAATCTTCCATTCCTTGTGCAGGTGAACTTAATGGGAGCTTTCTCTAGGGTTGGGCCCAAAAACAAATATAATTTTTATGCTTTGTATTTCAAGTCTTCTGCAACCTTTTTTCATTCTGGACCTTCTTCTAAGCCATCTATAACTATAAATAGCAAAACTATTGTCAGTAACTCTGAACTCACCATACAGGAGCACCACCACTGAAAAAAATGTAGGCTCTCATAAATAATTTAAAAAAAAAGTTCAGAAGAAACATGGAATTGCCTCACCTAGGAATCAGCCAAGATTAATGTAGTTCACTCTGCTGTCTCTGACAAAGACCTGCACCAGACACATGGCTAGAAAACTGGTATGAAAGGATATAGCAGGACTGGGAAGAAAAGGATGAAAAAAGGTAGTGAGGTACCTGCTGTAAGGACAGAATGCACATACTGACCTTCTGGAATTTCCTTATACTGAAGCTCTCGGAGAAGGAAGGGACAGATTTCACACTGTCTTTGGTGTAGACAAAGGAGAAAAAAGAAAAATGGTAATGTTAATAAAGGACTGTAAGCAAGGAAGGGAGAGACATCTGCTCCTTCTTTATAGATGGGACAGGGCAGGCAGGAGTGTAGGTAATGTAGCAGGAAATGTAGGATCTTTGGTAAAGTTTCACTGGATCTATGCATACACAGGAAAGAAAATGCACACACCTGTGTGCCTCTGGGGAAGACAGTCCAGTAGGTCACTGGCAGATTAACAGGTAAGAACAACCCCATTGGTAAAGGGAAAGATGTTAGAAGGCAACCAGATCTTGAATAAGAGGAAATAAAGGTATCAGATTAGATTTGTCGAAATTTAGAGGACTGCATCTCTCTTTAGCAGTGACTGTGGAGTATTTCTGCTCCAGAAAAATAAAACGCCGTTTTCCAAGTCAGTGCCTGAGTTGGCTGAGTAGAGTATTCAATCTAGATTGAATAGATCTGAATTCAATGGTTCCTCTCACCAAGCACCGTACAACAGTGCCCTGGGCTTGAGGACACCTTTGTGAGTCACTGTACCATTAGTAGCTGCCGGCTCTGAAGCCAGACCTGCATTCACATGCAGCAAGAGATGCATTTCAAACCACATCCCTGTCTTCATTCAAGGAATACAACACATACCCATAAGCACAATAAGAGGCAGCTTCAGTGAAGGAGCCATAAAGCTCTCCTCTGCTTGCTCTTCAGAAGAGGCAGTGGACCAGAGGGAAGCATCCAGTTACCCAGATCTGACTGGTGTGCTGGCAGTTGGGCCACACTGGTTTTGCATATGGCATATAAAATGAACAAACATAAAAATGGGTATTGATGAAGTGTGATCCCACCCTTACAGTGCAGTTGAATTCACTGCATCAGTCCAGGCAAGAGCCAAAAATGTGAGGGAGCTGCAACGACATCACATAATCTGTGCAATGAAAAAACTCACGGTTAAATGGACCTCACAGCATGAATGTAAGATTGCCCATCTAGTGTGAGAGTATAAGTAAAATTCAGAGATAAATCCTACAGGAATTGCAACAAATGGGATGCATAAACAGATTTCAGGGCTGTGCAAAAACTATTTTTCCATCCACTTAATGACAGTAGCAGTGGAGTGTTGAGTTCTGCAGGTCGTACATATCCATGGGTTAGTCAATGACCAACCTGTGTGCTTATTGTCTGCACATTTACACTGCTCAGTCCTTGAAAATTTGTCATCTTTGTATGGTTGTATTTACTCACTTGGCCCTAGGAAATAAGAAAGTTGTTAGGAAGGAATGAGTAACTTTATTTCAACTTGGTTTTTTCCCAGTTAGGGGACAGAATAATCTCCCTTTTTCCCCTTGTTTTCTGCCAGCATGCTGAAAGATGGGCATATTATCAGGCTGATACATTTTCCAAAGAATTCTAAAGGGTTGATCTGAACCAAATGTAAATACTAAGCAATGCAACTCTTGTCTTTTTTTTTCTTTTGTTCAGTGCGGTTACAGAAATCATTAAGTTGAGTAGGGCTTGGACTGAGATCTGTAATACTTTTTTCCATGTTCATCAGAGACCACTAAGTAACTTGAAAAATGTTCTTTTGTATCTCAGTAAACAAAAACAAAAATTAAGACCAAATTTTTCCTCTATGTCATTCCAAAGTGAAACATTTTAACTTCCTTTGTGGTTTGATCTTCCCTTGAAAGATGTATTAGAGTTTAAAAAGCACCATCAGGCTGACAAACTGGCATGTCAGAACTGGTTGGGTTATTACTGATGCTTTATGCTCTCTGGAGCATGACTGCCACAGTTATTTGGTTCTCAGTTAAATGTTCATGTGGGTAATTCCTCTGCACTCTTATAAGGAGAAGTTCAAAACCATCAGGATTTATGCTACTTCTGAGCCCTGAAATGTGATCTGTACACATTGTAAAACACCTGAAGTTTATTAAGTGCTTGGTGCTCATGGGCATCTTTTTCACTGAAAAGCACCCACCTACTGTTTATTGAAATCTATGTAGATCTAAACAAACTAAGCCTGGGGCTGTATCATCATGACAGGCAGCCACAGAGGAGTTAACTAAAACATGCAAGTCTCAATTTATAATTAATAATTAACATTCATAATATTGCAAACCCTTTACTCCCACTGTCAGGCTGTTACTTATCAAAACATTTTCAGTGCAGTCAATGAAAGGTGTGTAACTGCTGACAAACTTGAAAATGAGTCTGCAACTCTTCAACACTTGGTGAACACTGCTGAATCTTAAGCAAAACCTTGCTGTCATTTATTCAGGACAAACTAGATACGTTATATAGCCATCGCTATTTTGAAAACTTGTCTTCTTTTTATTATTTTATTTTATTTTATTTTATTTTATTTTATTTTATTTTATTTTATTTTATTTTNATGTGTGGCTAACAATTGGGCAGCATATGTTAGTAAGTCAGGCCAGTGTGGAACTGACAGGATAAAGCCCCCTATTTTCTGTGGAAATAAATCTGCAGGAACTCCCTTTGATGTCTTACACCACCCATGCACACAAATTATGCCAGAAATTTGACCTGATGTGTAACAACATACATATCCTGACCCTGAATAACGCTGGCTACATCCTTAGTTGCCATAAGAGGTTGACTTTCTTCCCCAGCTTCCTGCACTTTATATGTCAGACCCTTCACTTGATAATTTGCATTAAGTGAACTACTGTCAGCTAAAAGAAAACTGCAACAGAATGTGAGTATCTCCTCTTGAAAGTCACAGCAAAAGAGACACCATGGTTGCTCTCCCTCTTACCAGACTTGTATAGAGCCAAAGAGAAGCTGGCCTATGACAGTTGCTCTTGTTTGCACCCTTTTCTTGTAAATTTTTTATGCAATACCATATACTTTGACTTAGGAGTATTTTTCATAGGAGTGAAAGCCTTTCACCTATAATTGATTCCTCACTACCCAACCAGCTATCAGTGCTGTTCTGGGAAACACAGCACTTTATTGGCTGTGACTCAGTTGAGCCTTGCATGTGGTACATGATTTGGAAAAAACAGAGAATAAAATGCACACTGGAACACAAATACCAAAAGAGCCACCTTCTTACATTTTCATCATTCTTCAACCTGAAAAATTACTGTGGTTTCTGGAACCAGGTGTTTAACTCAACATCTCCTGCCTGTCAAATCCCCATGCACACCCTATTTCTCTCTACTGATCTCAGTAATACAAAGGTACTGAACCCTTAATTTTAGCTGCTGCATGTTGATAGATGGACATGAACCACACAAAGTTAACATTAAGTTGTGAACCCAGGCATAGACACAATGCTTTATTATTTAAATCAATGTGGGTGATTGCAGGATGTAATATGAGAATCATATTCTTAGAGTGACCTTAGCACTAGAACCCTTGTGGCGTGGAAGGCATCAATGTTCACTAGAAATTTCAAACTTCTCAAGCATCTAGAAATGTGTCTTATCCTGCCAAGTGCTGAACATCCATCTTTTGGAAAAAGCTGTTCAACGCATTTCTGAAAGCTGAAAAAAGGCATGCCACCTCCACCCTTAAGCCACTGAGAGGAATAGCAAGTTGCCAGTGTGTTATATTTCAGATGATGGAAGATTTAACTCTGCTTTCTTACAGTTTTGGTAACAAAGGCATCTATGTTTACTAGTGAAGTTGTTGTTCATCATGTACCACATGTTATTGCTTCTGTTTCTTATAATTAAAATTATTTGACTTGGTTTTAAAATATATTAAGCAACTAAGGCTCATGCTGACTTCATGGAGTACTCTTAATTTCTCAGTACATCAGGTCCTCACTCATTAGTCCCTTATTTCATTTTCCCAATAATGCAGGCCTATTTTCAGTCTCCATGAGATTTTTATGCTCTTTAATGTCTCACACTGAAGACTCTTTTTTCCTTCAGCTGAATGTTACTAACATACTTCAGCTTCTGAAGGCATTCTTTATTTCAGCAGTTAGATACTAGTTATTAGCTATTCACCTGAAAGTTAGATGATAGGTATTATTATCCCTAGTTTTAATAAAGCAAGCTTGTGACCTGTGGACAAATGGGGAAAGGTTCCTCCTTCTTCTTACAATTTTTTTTTCATGAAATCTCATTCTTCCTACTGATGGCTATGTTAGGTTCCTCTTAAAACTGGAACTAGTTCTTTATAGTTCTTTCTTCAACTGAAATTAGTTGCTAAATGAAGAAGCAGTGGAAGATTACAGTGATGTTGATGAGAAGACTGCTGGAACTGACTAGAGAAGCTAGTAATTTGTGAAAATTAATCTCAACAATTACAGTGGGAGAAATAAATCTAAGGTTCTTCCAGGTTTAAGGCACATTGCAAACTGTAAACTGACATTAAAATCCTCTGAACCTGTTATTTCCTTGAATCTAAATAGATTTCCTAGCAATTCTTAGAGTAGCTTTGGGAAGAAATTATTTTCCTATTATTTTGTGCCTAGTGCTTTTCCCAACCTTCTTGTGAAGCCTGATTGACAAAACCGTGGGGGTCCACCCACATTTGTTTCAGTACATAATGTAAATGATGCTGCTTACGTAGTGCTGTTTGCACAGTGAGACTGCAGTTGGTGAGAATGGCATAAAGGCTGCTGAATAAGCTTCTTATTTATGAAAAAAACTCATAGAAGACTTTTCTTGAGGAGAATAAACCCACCTTTTATTCAGACTTTCATGCAACACCTATCTACTTGTGCATGCAACATTTCTCTTACACACTAGTATTGTGGATAGCTGTTCTGTTTGACTGCATAGGCCTCCCAGGGATAGCCTTGGATGGCTGAATCTGAATATCTGGGCAGTATCTCCAACAATTTTGCTCCTCTGTTTCATGAGACAGAATCCAACTTTATTAGATTTTTTTTTCCCTGATTTAATGTGCTGGATATGTGCATGGTTTGATGTGCAGCGTAATGCTTGTTTGGCTTTATTTCCCCTCTGTGACATATAAAATCTAATAAGCAAGACTTTTTCTTTTGTTGCTATGGCAGGAAGATTCTTGAAACACTTAATGATAGAAATAATTTTAAAAAAAAACAAAAAAAAACCACAAAAAACCAAAAAACTCCCAAAACAACAGAGGGGCATCTCACTTCTATTTTTGGCAAGTTTGTTCACATGTGTTTACAAAGCCAGAACTCTGAAATGCTCTAAGCTAAAAGTTCCACAGTGAAACCAAGCCAACCTCATAAAGTTCAGTAACTCCAGAGTCTGAATTCTTATACTAAATATATTATTGTTCAAAAGAAACTTGTAAGGATCATTTACATGGGAAGGCAGACCTTCCTAATAATTTCCAAATAAAGAACTACCTGCTTGCCACAATGAGACAACACGTAGGGACTGTGCTTTACATTCCATAATTCCACCCATGCCGTTGTTCGGTATTCCAGAACCCCATTTATAAACTTTTCAAGAGATGTGCTTGCCCAGGTTCATCTGAAATTCGGATGTTTTTCCAAGTATAACTGTAACAAAAATTTCTAGCAACATTTATAGTGTTTATTGGTTTTAGGTTTCAGGAAGTGCATAATTGGACTGTGGTATAAAATTAATAATGCAGAGAATTACAAGATGATGCTTCTATCAAAATCTGGTGAAGAAAGGCACTGCTTCAGTGGGATGCCCTGGTTGTGTGGTGTTTTAACTTCGATGATTCATTTTGGTTTGAAATCAGGTTTGATTACTATGTGGAGGAAGAGGGGAAAGCTTAAAACTTACCAAGCATTTAATGTTTTGATTTCTTCCCTTATATATACAATGTTTGCCTTCCATCTTCCTGCTTATTTATCTCATTTCCCATCTTGTCCAGTACTTCCCAGAAACTCTCCTGCATGATCTGTTTCACCACATTTTGTCCAGCCTGAGCTCACAGAAAGCTAGAGCCCCCAGAATGCATGTACACACCACAAGACTTCTTCAGGTCTGAAAATTTCAAGAGAGAGCAGGGGTGCAAGAGAATGTAAAAGTTACAGCAGGGAAAAGCTGTAACAGGAGCAAGTTCTCCTATTATAATGTGGCCTTTCTGCTTCCCTGTACTTTCTGGTACTCTTGTTTCCTTCAGGACACTTTCTGAGCTTTCCGGTTAAAGAAAAAAATAAAAAAGAGCAATAAAGACCATGTGGAGCCTTATCACTGTCACATTATGTTGATGTTACCTTCCCACAGAGGAAAGTATTCACCCTGTTTAACTGTAGGTATCAAATTTATGCTCACCCTGCAGGCTTAGTGACTTCCACAAATCAAATAACTCTATTAGATACTCAATGTTGCGACCAGCACCAAGGTGGTCATGTAACTTCCCTTCTTGTCACATTCATATTTTTGTAATGCTTTTTCCTGTTTAAGGAGATTGTCAGGGCAGTTGCTAAGTGCTTGAATAACTCATCCTTGATGAACGTGCAATCAACAGAATTAACAGCTTCTCTGGCACAAGCAAAATTCTGTGGCAGGAATTTTGTTAGTAAATGTCCACCTTAAGTCAGTAGAGTGTGGCTGCCTGGGGCAAAAAGGATAGCAGAGAGCCAATGGGGTCTTGGCTGACTCAATTTTAAAGAAACAAGATGAGCTCACAATTCTGCTAAAAGCAACTTTTAACCAATTGCTTTTTTCATGGAGGTGTTAGAAGTAAACACTGTCATACACAGCTGAGTATGAGTTTGTTGTTTTCTTGTGATCTTGGAGTCACATAGGAGTTTTTTACAGGGACAAGATCTTGCAGCAGATAACTTCTGAGGCTAGAACTCAAGAAAGGAACAAGGAGAACCTGGTACCTCTTCTAAAGGGCCCTAGGAATTGCTGGTGCCAGGAAATATTAACATCCTGTTTAATGGAAATTTTTTTTTCATGGGTCAGCTGCATAACACTGATATAATACAAAAAAAGAAATGAAAACAAGGTATTTACAATATTTTGCTAAAATATAATCTGAGGAAATGATGTAATTACATTTTATAATGAGAACCTGCTTTTGATTATTTCTCTCATATTCTTCTCAAAGTCTTAAGTGCCAGCAATGTTGCTAGCATGCACAGCAAGTTAAAAACTAAGGTCAGATAACCATACACAAACTCCAACACATTTCACTAGGTTATGAATTTAGAGATAGTAGCTGGAATTTCAGATCTCATTCTGCAATACTTTGTGACAGTGGGAGCATCACTTCATCTATAAGATGTTATAAATCTCTTTTATATTTGAACATGGGGAAAACAATGAGAAGAAATCAGATTATGGGCCTGTTAAAAATTGCATAAACTGTTCTCTACTATTTTTTCTGAGATCAACAGAGCTCATCAGCCTGACAACACTCAACCTTCATTTAGATACCTTAGTTCCAGACCCAGTTTCATCCCAGCATCCCACAACAGTTCTTGATCTTGGCTTGCAGCTTTTGAAAAAAGAGAATAAGAAAACTCCATCAGGATCAAACCCTTCATGGACTGTTCCCAAGGCATGCTCAGACCCAAACTGATTATTCATGAGGGCCATCAGGTCAGTGTAATGGCTCGTAAAAGATCAAGCTTAGAGGTGGCATGAGGGAGGATGCTAAATACAGAAAGTATTCTGGGTTAAGCTTAAAGATTAGGCAGATAGGTCAAAACAAATAAACCAGGCAAGGTTTAGGAAATTCAGTGATGGCCTTTCTTCACGTGAGAGGTACTAGAGCTGCCTGGCAGCATCTCACCACTGAGAACGGGCAAAGTAAGAGTGACTGGAAATTCAGCCCATTACAGGACTGTGAGGCTTGGCAGTGGCATGGAGCACACTGCACAACAGAGGCTACATCAAGCAAGGAATATCATCTGTGCAACTGGGAACATGGGACATTTGGGAAAGAAATCAGTATGTATTCACAGAAGGCAGGATCTTCTGGAAAATGAACCCTAAAGCTGTTGACTGAACACAGGTGATGAGTTCACTTTAAAAGCTAACTTAAACTGTTTGAAATATTATTAAGGATAATGCTTTCTTCTTATATTTAAAGGTAGTTTTCTAAGTTTTGTCTTTATAGTCTTTTGCATCTCAGAGTCACATACAAAGCAAATTAGCACACAGGATGCTTAATTTCCTTCTGAAAGGTAAGTCTCTATTATGGTGTGTAATGTAAACAACTTGATACTTCCCCACAAAATAAGTGGATTTTTAAAAAGCCAGAGAGCATCTTCTGTTGTAGTTTCCACTTGTGTCAGTCTGGCCCTCTCTGCAGTACTGCTGCTTTGAGAGGCTAAAGGGATGAAGGCTTTGGGGTGCTACAGCCAGATATCACTGCTTTCTGAGTTTGTCAGGCTGCCCAGCACTGCAGGGAAGGAGGCAGGAATCATTCCTGTATCAGGAATGAGGGGAGGGCTGGATGGACAGTATCACTGTTCTGTGCTGTCATTCAGGGACTGCCCTGTCCCACCTCACAGGTGGGCAGGAGGATTGTCCCAGGTTCATGCTGCCTGTGGTAGCTCAGGGGAATACAGAAGTGGGTTATTTGCTCATTATTGCCTCCAAGTTTTCACTTCTCCATGCAATCTCCTTTTCAAAAAGCTGTGATACAATTCTAGGAATTTAAAGAGGCTACTTTAAATTGCACCGCTGTAGTTTTTTTGCACTGTGTCTCTCAGGCTGAGGTCTCCTGTTACAGTGAAATGATGCAGCAGTGAAATGATGCGGCAGTGAAATGAGCAGGCCTGCTATTGCCACCCCTCTGCAGATCCTTGCTCTGGCCATAGCAGCCCATTCCCCCTCTTTTATTTCCATCCAGCATAATGACTGTATGGTTTTAGGATCAGTCTGTTTATGTGGCCCATGACATAGTGAACTATTCTGTTTCTTTTCTCCCAAGCCAGGGTGTCTCTTGGATCAGTTCATATATGGCTGCACCTTTTCTAGATTTAAAGCATAGTAATGTTAAAGGAGTTTTTATTTTTTTTCTGCTTTTTTTTTTCCCTTTCTTTTAAATACACTTATAGAGTTAAGAGGCAGAACCTTTGTTTTTTGCACACATACTGCCCTGTGTGTAGTTACCCATTTTCAGTGACATTCTCACATGCTAAAGTAAATCACAAATAATATTTGTTCTGTTGAGACATTTTTCAAAACTAAACAAACGGAGAACACAATTCCTATTAAAACCTTGAGGAAGGTGCTGTCTATGTTGCTGTCACCACTTCTTGTCTCCTCTGTAAAGTTTTTAAGCCTCGAGAAAATAACAACAGAACTTTCCAAAGAACATGATGAAGTACACGTTTCATTAAAAGAATTGAGAACTCTCATTGATTTTGGTATACCTCAGAAATCTGCACTCTTCACTGCTTTCCTTTGCTTTGGGTGTTGCAATTCATGCAGACAGACTTGAAATGTGTAAGGAGAGACCATCCAGCCCTAATTAACATGATTCATCTGGCTGCAAGGGTTCAGTGTTGCTGTGCATGTGGGCAAGAGGCAAGTTTCTGTAACATAGGCAGCATGATTAAAAATGGAAGAGTCCTTTCTATCAAAAGCAGCATGAACACTGCAGAGGGATAGAGTTGATCCAGGTGGTACTTGCAGTTCAAGCAGACACATGTTGACAAAGATACCTGACTTCTTCAAGAGTCTACCTGACAAATACAAGATGTCATGACAGCCCTGGTAATGGAGACCAGATCTCTTTATAGCTGACAGAAACATTTGTTTGCATTCCACCAGATGATTCTGTTTCCCATCACTATGAGCTTTAAGAATTTCTTGACATTATGAGTTTTTTAATAGCTTTTCTTTTTATTAACTTAAACAATTTTCCATTAACATGCCAGTGTTCTAACTATTTGTTTAATGTCTAAGGGTGATGTAAAATCACCTTAATGGCTGCTACATCACCATTTTCTGTGCTGGTCTATTCTTTCCCCAATATGTAACTTGAGTAATCCTTTCTTTAAGAATCCTGTGTTCTTGTTGGAACAGTATGTTGTCATTATAGTAAAAGCAGTATAAAGCCCAGTCAGCCTCAGACAAGTTCTGACTCATAAACAAACACAACTGATACCCAGAAGATTTCAGGATGTATGGCAGTTTAAGAATTTTTTGTTTTCCCTTTTAAGAAAAATTGGAGAGTTTTATATTATTTTAACTAGTTTTGACAGGTTTCTAATGTTCCTTGCTAAAACCACAAAAACCACTCTTTGCAAACTCACATTTTATTCTGGATTATTGCACCAGTGTACCACTACTCTGAATCTTTTCTTGAGTGCTTTTAATGGCAATCTGTACTGACAGAAGAGAACACTTCATCATTA
This sequence comes from Trochalopteron elliotii, assembly GCA_024734555.1. Taxonomy (NCBI): domain Eukaryota; kingdom Metazoa; phylum Chordata; class Aves; order Passeriformes; family Leiothrichidae; genus Trochalopteron; species Trochalopteron elliotii. The sequence goes on along the minus strand of JANPWX010000024.1, from coordinate 2,491,089 downwards.
CAGAACGTTTTCATGGGAAGGATTGTGGGGTTCTGAATCAATGCAAGTCATTCATACCCATGGTGTATTCATAGCAATTATATACTCAGTCATGCTTCATTCGTGAATTTGTGGCACATAAATGGCTTATATCCAGTGAGTACAGAGGTAAACAGAAAAGTTTCAGCTGCAGAAGGAAAACTTTATTGATAAGTTCAATTCTATTTTCATTTAAAACATGTCAAATACCCTCTTTTACTTCAGCAGTCAATACACATAAATCAATTTCTTTGTTTAAAAATATAAAATTTTATCACCCATCAATGTCAGTGTTGTGCAACTGTGATCCACAAATCATCTGACTCCTGAAAAAATTTATGACATTAGACATTAAGAAAAGATATTAGCTGGATGGCAAGCAAAGTAAACAAACATGGGAGTTTGGAAGAACCTATTTGGGTGCCTGTTAGGGACTGACATGCTTCCCAAGGCATGTTGTGAAAGAGTTTCTGTCTGTCTACTGCATTTATTGGCACTATCACATGTCATCTTTGGAGCAGATACGCATATCCAGTCTTTTATTTCTAGAGAATAGGAAGCAAGTAAACTAGGATTTTCTGGGTATGAATTTGAGGAGGAACAATTGATTCTTCACATACTTCCCACTTTTTCCTTCCCTTTAGGTTTACTGATGTACCTTGATTTGACAAAAAAAAAACCTCAACACACTTAAAAGTAATCTGAGAAAGACTGGATTTTGAGAAGCCCTAGCCCAATATGTCTGCACAAAGGGGAAGTATTATATGTTCTTTTGAAAAAACCCAATAAATTTAAGTAGAGTAGAGCACATCTACTCTATTTTTAAATGAATTTTATATGTGAAAAAGATAATTTTTGTCTTGGACATCTTGAGAACAAAAATCAGATTTTATTTCTAGTCACAGAAAAGATTGCATCAAGAATATGATTTGTGTGCTTTCATTTCAAAGGACCTGAAGGAGTGCTGTGTTAAAGCCACAGAGGATGAAACAAGCTAAATAGCTGAACTTCTTTAATGAACTGCAGTGTGGGTCACTTAAGAAATTTCTCACAGTCTAAAACTTCCTCAAGGGAGGCAGTGGAGGAGGAGTGCTGGTCTTCTCTCTCCAGTGGCACATGGAATTGGAATGAAGATGCATCAAGGGAAAGTCAGCTGGAAGATTTCTTCACTGAGAGGGGGGTTGGTCACTGGAATAGGCTCCTCAGTGAAGTAGTCATGGCACCAAACTTGTCAGAGTTCAAGGAGTGTCTGATCAGTGCTTTTTGTGATATGGTTTAATTTTTGGTAGTTCTCTGAAGAGCAGGATCTGAACTCGATGGTCTTTATGGATCCCTTCCAACTTCTTATATTGCACAATTCTGTGACTCCACTGGAGAACTTGGTGATGAGATCCAAGTGCTCTGTTTTTTCTGACTCCATTTCTACACATTAAATAATTTCTCCTCAGAAAGTAATCAGGGTCTGTGTGGGCTGGCTTGAATTACCCACCTTGAATTGCAGTGTTTCTGCCTCCTCTGCTAAAGGTTGCCACATTCTGCCACCCAATTGCTTATTTCAGCACTCCCTGATCACTGTCTGAGGGATAGAAATAAGTCAGTTTAGCAGAAACCTACTGCTTTGTATTAACTTTGTACATTTTTTAATGAAATTAAGGTGGGAAGTGATCACACAGCAACTTTGGTCAGAGGGACAGTGTGCTGGGCATGAAATTAATGGCAGAAGGCACAGCAGGCCCGGACATTTTAGTACATCAGCAAATTAATTCAGAGGACTGATTTTTTAGATTACTAATACATATTGCATTTCCTGCTATTTTTAAAGTTTTCACATGACTATATTAACATTGCCATCCCATTACATGAATGCTTTTTTTCTCAAAAAAACCCCTCTGATTTTAAATTTATTATGAGAATTTAATAGAAATTAATTGGTTAAACTCTTTATTATAACAAATATCTTATTTATGATCAGATTCTAATATTCTGTATGCTAACACTCATTTTAAGCAGAATATACTTCAGCCTTTTAGATGAGGCAGAATGAAGAAAGTGTTGCAACACCTAATTTTGCAGAGAGACTCCAGAGTTGTAAACCCATCCCATCTCTTGCACTTCAGATGAAAAGAATATTTGGTGCTCTGCAACCATTTCCAACATGGCATACAACATATTCCTTTAACTAATTGGCATCCTACTGTAAAGGGAGGGTTTTGGTTTTAACTTGCTGTCCTTTCTGCCACCTGGCAGAAATACTCTTAGCTTTCTAAAATGATATATATACAGATCAGATATATTCATGCCACCTCATGTGTTCCAAGTAGCAGTGAAATAACTTCTGCAGTACTATCATACACTGTCCAAAGGGATTCAGTTCCTTGTGCTCACAATAACAAAAAGCCGTGTTGTGCTTACAATATTTACCCAACAAAATCCAAAGAGTTGAGCTCAGCCCTTCTCACCCTTTGTCCTTATTCTACCAGGAGTGTTCAGGGCGTAGATAACCTACAGGCAAACAACTGTTCAGTTGTCTATTCATTAGCTTTCTTTCAAGGCTGAGTTCACTATTACCCATTCCTTTGAAACAGGACACACTGGCTTTCTATCCCCTTCTACATTCCTTCCTCTCTGTGTCTTTCAGGTCTGGGGCAAACGTTAGGCTTTCTTCTGGTCTTCATAAAACCTCTTCTTTTTACGTGCTTGTTTTAGACATGAGGTAATCTAATATTGACTTCGTCTTCGGTGTCTCCGTTTCCACCCACTGAAACAATAGAACAGTTTACACTTCAAAGCTGTTCTTTGTAATAACTGACAAGTGTGTGCCCATGCAAGTCCTCCATTCTGGTTTTGGTAGAAAGGGAATAATGGTGGTAAAGAGAATGCCCACATGTTTTCTTCATAATAGCAATCAAAATAAAAACCTGGTCCTCTCATGCCACTTTTTCAGAGAGACTGTTCTCTGTGGGGGAGCTGTGTCTGTGATAGATCTGCAGGTGGGGGTGAAAGAATCCTTGAAGCTGGGCATTAGAAGGATTGGAGGTATGCATGGACAAAGCGAAGATGGAAAACCAAAGGTGTCTAATTTGTAGTATATATGGGAGAATAAATTTTTATTATATGGAAAGGGAATATCTGCTATTAGGCTACTTCAGGAAAGTAAAGACTTCCAGAGAGAAATAGCAAATAGTTTGTGTTTATTTCTCTGGACAGGCTCACTGAGGTCAGAGTAATGCCAGTCCATCTCTCTTTTGATGTGCTGCATATTTACACCCTAAGGATTGGAAAAAAAATTGGAAAAGGTAAGGTGAGAAAATAATCTGTATAAAACACAATAAAATAGCTGTGAGGAAAGATGAGTTCCTACAAAAATAGTTTTTGTTATTGCCATGGTGGTGCATTCTTTGATAATACAAAACATACCATAGAAAATCCTGTCATCTTTGGCTTGGCTTTAGCATGCTGTTCAGCAATACAGAAATCACTGCTGTTTACTGTAGTGTAATTTCCCACCCTGGAATTTGACTAGGAAATTGGTTGTAACTTTATATAGGCAAGGAGCCATACTGACCACCATGCAAAATCCTTCATCTCCTACATACTCCACCAGAAAAATAAAGTTAAGCTTATTGCAACTGAGAAAGTTGAAGCAATTATTTCTCCCATATGGCATGGATATATATTTATGGCGTGTCCAAAAATTCTGGGGAAGTTTCTTAAACAATGATCATTTATTTGGCACTACGCTTAAGACTATCTTACAGATTCTGCACGTATCTGGGAGACACAGGAGTACAGGAATGAAACCCCTTCACTAGGCAGGAAAACAGGAACTCCTTATTTTGCCATGGGCACTGGAGGAGGTAGTGTAGCTACACCCAAAGAGGCAGACAACTTTGCTTGTATTTTATGTTTAAGTATGATGCTGTTACACAGTACATCCATTTCAGGACTTTTTGTTTTAATGTAAATATAGGTGCAAGAAAAATAAATCCACAAAATTTCTAGGTTGTAGCTATTTGCAGAAGAACCTTGCTACAAACTTGATAAGAAAGGTACCTACAGTATTTATGTTTTTAATAGTCTTACTTACTTTAATTCTGTTTAAAACAGTACTCTGTAATAATTGCAATAACCATCATTTGTGGTACAATCTTTTACACCATTTCACCCTTTTTTTCTAATAGCTTCCCTGGTTATAATGATGTGTGTATTCATTTAAGGGATATTTTTACTATACTATGTACATACACATTTTTATGTGACTTTAAACATATTAGAGAGTCGATACTGTGAAATTCACTTTGAATGCAATTTGAGATGGAGAAGACTTGAATGTATAAATACAAATTTATTATGAACATCTTTCCAGCTACCAATACTAGCACAGCATTATGAGAACTTCTATGGAGCAAATTAACAACATCTCAGCCAGACTCAATACAGTAACTCATGAATGAAAGAAAAATATCTCCAAATAAAATGGAAACTGTTGGTGGGTTTTTTAAGTACTTTGGCAAACCAGACTTTCTCAAAGTGATCATAAGTGTCTACAAAGCAATAGAGACAGGGCAAAATAAAATACAATACAGACGCTTCAAACTTAATTCTCATTAGTTTGTCTGTAGCAAATATTTTAACTATATTTTCATACCTTTTCAAAGGATTTGTTTGTCCTCTGTCTTTATCTCAAGGTTCAAGGTAGTTGCTCTGTTAAGATATTGTTAGGTAGGCTCTTTCAATCTGTCACCTTTCTGTAACTTCATTTTCCAATATTAATGTTTAATTTGAAACCATATTACCAAACTTCAGTATTAGATTAATCATCCACTAAAGGAACAAAAGAAAGTTCAAGATCATACTAATGAGAAATAACTATTTTGTAAAGTATTTGATTATGTATGATGTAATAAATAGTTCCTGGTTTGGGGCTTTCCCTTAACTACCATTACACAGATCCTTTAAATGAAGCTTCACGTGAATATCTTTGAACACTTTCTGAAATAGCATTATTAGGATGTAGAAATGTGTATGAGGAAAGAAACAAAATAATTACATAATAAAAAGAAGAGAGACTTGTGGGCAAAGTGGCAGGAAACAATAAAATTGTTCAGAATTTTAGTCTGGGAACTAAGAGTTTCTGACAATTGAAATCCAAAAATTACCTTCCTGTGCAGTATGGTGCTCAATAACTTTTCCTTAAAACCCTACCAATGTAAGCAATTGTCAAATGCCATAATTTGATATTGTGGAAGTTTTTATTTATGTATATTGTATGGCTTTACATCAATAATTATAGTTATGTAAAATATGTTTTGTATCAATATTTTTTACTTGTATAGGCTATTCTTTTTAGCAAATATTGGGTATTTCTGCTGGCCCTGGATGTGCCTGTGTCTCTCTGGGTCTAGGCTTGCCCTAAACATGTTCATTCTGCGTTGTGCAATGTACAGACTTACTCAGTCCTGTCTCTCTCTCTCTCCCCTCCCTGGTCACACGCACACACACACACACAGAGCTTTATTTCTCTTGGAAGAGAAACTCCAGGGTAATGGAGATGCTGCACCATATTCCAACAGATCTGCTCCTGGCAGACAGAACTGCAATCAAAGGTCTGGTCAGATGTCTTTAGAAAGTCCTAATTACCATAATTTTTTGTGTGGTTTTTTTTGGTTTTTTTTTTGTCCAGTGTCAATTAGATCAGCTGTGGGTATTAGAGTAGTTTCCTCATATAATTTTGCTGTCTTTTGATGGTAAATCATTTAGATAAATAAATTGGCTGATTTCATTTCTAAATTTGAAATACCAAGGAAATCTTTTTTCCCCCTCAACACTTTTTGTTCTATAATTTTAAACTTCCACTGGGTGGCATCGTTTCTCCCATTAAAAAAGTCTGGCACATGTGATTCTGCAGCAAACTTGGAGCTCTGAGCTTCTCTGCCACAACTATGGCTAACACACTGATGGCATAGATGGCAAGAGAATGCTCCCAGTGAAGTATGTTCCTTCCATCTATTTATGGCTGTGTGCAGATGGTCTCTGCCTTGAGTATTTTAAGACTCTGCTGAGAAGAATTGCTAGGTAGGTTTATTTCATTTTCTCCTTTTACACCCAAGATATCTGGGGAAACAAGCACAACTCAACATAATTTATTTGTATAGGACAGATTGTATTTATGAAGTTTTCTGTGGAGATGACAGTATTACTGAAAGTGGAAACAAAGAAAAAATGTAAGAATTGTGCTGTTCAAGGACGAAACAATAGGCATTTGACACTCTTTCTAATAGATTTACAGATCACAGCTGGTTGCAAAATGCAATAAAAAAACCTTGCAGTCATGCTGGAAGAATTCTTAGAATCTCAAATGAGAAGTAAAAACTTCAATCATCCCCCAAAAAAAGGAATATTCACAAAAAAAAATTTAAATTAAGGGGTAACAAGGGTCTTCTCCCTTGAATTGTCTGTAGAACTTAAAACAAAGTTGTGTCTATCATTCCATTAACTAGAGCAAGCAACATTCTGTGCCTAAATCTAAATCTAATTTTTGTGAATATTCTTAACCTGGATATTAAGAATTGATCCTACCTCGATGCTTACTTTTCTACGAAGCAACTGTACAATATTTTTGGCATGAAGTTCCTACTTGATGAGAGAGAACCGAAATATTTAAGTCTCCTGTTGGCATGTGCCAAGGCAGCATGCTGGCATGAAACATGTACTGCCCTAGTCCTCTTTAAAAGCCACCAATTGCCTAAAAGTTGTATGAGCGTCAAATGTTCCTCTAAATTCTTCAGTGAAACCTGGTGAAGTGATCCTTGACATTGTGCACAGCCAGAAATCTGGTGTTTCCTGATTTGCTTCCAGGCCTTTGGATGGCTCACCGGCCTCTTTGAATGACAAAAAGACAATTTCTGGGGTGTAGTTTTTGAGTGGCATCTAATTTCTAATTATTGATGATAATTTCTTTCTCCATACTTTCTGATTACTGGTGGCATGCTCTGTCCTCGCTCCCCCTCTTCGCCCTGTTCCCAGTGTTTTATCCAAATCTATTGTAAGGGCAACAGTCCAGTTCTCCAAAGCAAGAGATGTAAATGTTCCAACAATTTAAAACAAAACAAGTAGACAAAACCTCTTGTGAATTTTCTTAATCATGTGTAACACAAATCAGTCTGAAAATCTTGAGAAACTGAGTTTAAATTTGATATATACTTTCCCATTGATACAATCTTTGGATTGTACCTGTTTGTGGTTCAGTGTGGTATTTCAGGTGAGATGGGTAGAAAAGCAATAAGTAAATACCATTGTTAAATGTTATCTATCTGTGGATAGCTGCTCAGAAACTAAATTAGTCCTTAAGTAAAGCACATTAATGCCAACTATTTTATTGTCAAGAAACTGGCATCTTTAATCTGAAAACTTTGTAAGAAATATTCTCTTTAGGGACTTACTTTTTCATTTCCTTCAATTCGTAGAAGACTCTGAAGGATTTGCAGAAAAATGTCACAATATGCAAACCAACTCTGAATCTTGACAAAATGTGATAGTTGTCTTGAAATCCATTCAGACTTTTTAAGAGCTGTCAAAGATTTCACCCTAAATTTAGCTGGTTTAGGAAGATAATGCTAGTATCTCCTTTAACACGTAGTGCCAAGTTGTGGGGAAACAAATATGCCAACTTTCACTGCATGGATATCAATCTTTGGAGGAAAAAAAAATGAAGCTTTCTTCTGATTTCTGAAGAAGTTTGTAGGAGCTGCAGGTGCTCTACATTTTTAAAATTCAGACAAGTTTACATAACAGTGAGAGGATGCTAAACCTGCTAAGCATTTTTATTGAATTAATTAGAAATGTGGTCATATTTTTGAAGAAACAAAACAATTATTATATTAAAGAACCCAGGAAGCAACATAGGTGCAATACATAGAGAATATTAAAAAACCCCAGTAAATTAGTCCAATCTTCATAGATGTAAATATTACCATGGTGAAAAATTAGAAGAAGAGATCAGTCCACAAAATACCTAGATTATTTTTAACACAACAATACTAAATTAAATGCCAAGTTGTGGAATGGAGATCTGAAGGACAGCCGAAATTTAGGCACAGGTTGAATTTTTAAAGTGACTAGATACTGTGAAGACTGAAAAGGCCTATAATTAGGTAATTTATTGTTGGGCAGATGAATTTTTGCTTCTCCCTGAAATACTAGATGTCAACAGCTATCAAAAGAAGATATCGTGATGACGAAATCATTAGGTCTTTTCCAGCATGCAAATTACATTTTGCTTCTTTCATAGTTGGTCTAAGTCAGAAAGTACATTTATTCCACTTCAGGTCAGCATCTATGGGTCATGGAAGTGAATGAAACAGGTAAAACCATGTAAATTAAGCCGATCACACATAAATTATGCTGTGATATCTTGCCAACTGCCATATAAATATCCATACAATCTGTTCTTTGTATCTCATTATTGCAAAGAAATGTGTTCAGGAATCAGGTTATAAACCTTCTGTCCTCTGAGAGAGTATCCTCACGACTATGCTGTTAAAGCTGTGGGGTTTTGGTGGAGTATTTTTCTTTCGTTTTTCTTTTTATGTATTTTTCTTTCCTCTTGCAGTCTAGCTAAATGGAATACTTATGGATGATTTTTAAAACTGCCCTTAGGACATTTTGCCAATAAAGGGAATTGACTGGCTAACCAGGTCTGGATTTTATAATTTGAAAAACCTGTATTGTATTGTTTTAATATTTTGTCAACTGCCTCATGTATCTCACGGTTTTCATGTACTTTGATCTGGCTCTGTTTCAAAGAGGGTGAATCTTCCAGGTGGATATGGTCATTCTCTAACATGTTGAAGGTTACTCATATCAGTTTTTGGCAAGATTTTCTTTTTTACTTGACTAGATTGCTACAGGTTTTCATGATATTTCAGTTTTGACATCCTGCAAGTATATTGTATGTTTAATGAAATCTATTCTGTTTCCCTAGAGTATTTTCTCAAAAACTAATTTTTCTGTTTAGTTAAGAAAAAATGAGAAAATCACTAGTTTTAGGACAGTTCATAGTAACTTTATCTGGTCAGGACTGTATTTTCAGAGGCCTCACCAAAAATTTTGTTGAATTTGTACAATTTTAGTTGAAGAGGGGGTCTTTCTGGATCCAAGTACTTGAATAGGGTTGTTGAACTGGGGCTCAAAACTGGTGCTTAAAACTGAAAGACATATTCTTCACTCTTTCTTGCATTTAAATGAATTTAACTCTCTGACAGCTAAAATTGAAATCACCAGTTGAAATGTAGACAGCTGCATTAATCTATGCTCCAGTCTTAGTCAAGTATATTTTATTTAATGTTTTCCACTAATGTTCTTTTGGGATTTGGATGTACAACTTCACAGAGTGAACCTCCACAGGTTCAGAAAACTCTTGGATATGTAACAAATATTTGAACGCATGATATCATTCTGTTGTTGCAATAAAAGTATGTTCCTTCTCATATATTTCATTCAGAGAGGTAGAACTGTTGTTTCCTGCAGATGAATTATTTATAATTTTTCTCTGGCTTTTCCAGGTATTTTTTTAGGTATTTATCTAATCATTCTCCCCCTCATCATGCTGGTCAACTGCAGCATCCTGCAGTCTCATAAGAAATCTGAACCACGATTAGGTCGTCTTACAGATCCTGAGGACATTCTCCTTCCTGAGAAACTTTCTTTCCATTTGACATGGCCATCTTTATCAAACCGTGCAGGAATCATTTATCCTTAATGTTACTTCTGATCATAGTTGCACTTAACATTCTGCCCTGCACTGGCTTCTTTGGCTGTTCCTTAGGACAAAGAACTTTTTTCTACGAATTCTTCCTAGAATTACTAGGATACAAATATCTGAGCACTATTATAATTATCCCTAAACTATTTTTAAAATCCTGAATATTTATCAGGAAAATACTTCTCTCTTTAACATGTTAGCTGACATAAGGTGGAAACCTTTTCCTTGGTCCCATACCTAAAAGATCCAAAGCCTTTACCAAGGCCTGAACACCTAGATCTTTTTCTTGGTCATTTCAGCAGAACCAATTTATTTCATTCTTGTAAAGGCCTATTCTGTAATTATTTGGGTGAGCCTTTGTAGAGTTTGGTTTCAATTGATAGATCAAATTTGATCCATAAAATGGTATTTTTAATGCTGCCGATTGAGTGGTTTGGCACTATTGAAATCTGGTGGCTTTTTAACTTATATAGTTGCTATTCTGTAATCATAATAGACAATACAGGAAAGAAAACCCCAACATAATTTTGTTCCTAACTTTCTTGCTGGAATCTGGAAAATTGCAGACTCTAATTCAGAACAGCTGGTTCCAAATATGTCAAGTTTGGTTGATTGCATTACCATTAAATAATATTGAGATAAATGGCTTATCTCAAAGAAACTAAGCAATCTGATGCCTTATTTGGTAAACAGTCTTGGTCTTCTGAGGGCTAGAAGTAGATTCAGCCTTAAAATAAATATTTAAGATCCCAACATAATTTTTAATGATTTTAGTTTCAGAACATGCTCAGAGCTGTCATGCTGATTCTTTTGTTTAAAGAGCATAGCTCTAGTTTCATGCATAAGTGCTGTGGCATGCCTCTTCTGGTTTTTGCTAAACAAGGAAAATAAAGAATTGATAGACAATATATTAATATCCAAAAATAACTTTTTCTTGTCATTACATGGGCTTTTGCATTGACCTTTATTAGGCAATATTTTTTTATGATTAAAAAGCCCAATACATTTTAACTGATAAAAATCTGATCAAGCTCAGCCTATTGGTTTTCCTGAATCCGTGCCAGCTGTATGAGCTGAATCATTCTGGTTTGAGTTATTCACAAATAAATAACTGGCAACAGCATTTAGATTTAGTTGGATGACTAAAACATCCAACTAAAAGTGAAAGTGCTTTAGAAAGACACCAATACATTGTTATTCAAAGTTCTATTTAAGGCTCGTGAATTATGTCACTAAAGAGAGGGAAAAGCATGTGTGAATGGAGGAAAGGTAGAAAAAAAAAAAACCTTTGAATTTTTTGGTCTCAGGGTTAGAATAGGAGGGAGGGGATACTCAAGATGGAGAAGATTTAGGAAAAGTGTATTTAGATGATGATCTCATGACAAATCATCCTGAACTGCTTTGGTTTGGTCTTTGTGACTGTGGGGAAGGACATCAGCTTTTGCATCCCTGACAGGGGTATTCTGCTAAAGATTAGAGCTGTGCAGGTTTCTTTTAAATTAAAATCATTTAATTGGAAAAAGGTTTTAATTTTAACCTTTTTTTTAAGAACTGATCACCTTTCATTTGAATTGAACACTACTTGAAATATTTTTGAATCCTAGAGATAAAAAGCCTTAAAACATGTTAGGCTTCTTTCTTATTGCTTCACAGGCTCTTCTTTCCCACCTTTAAAAGAAAATTAAGTAAAATAAAATACCTCTACCTTGTTATATTGTTGCCTGTCTCTTTTCTGTCATAACTGTTTTCTGTAAGGGTAATTTTTTTCCTCCTGTTCTACTGATATGTGTTGCTCATATAGAACGGCTAGGTAAAGGCTGTATTTATAAGCTTTGTTTTAAAAGGAGCTTCTTGCAAAGAACAGTATGGGGCAATAGCAGGGTATTTTTGTGAGTCTCTGGAGATCCAGGGATTAACCTGGTTTCCATTTGAAAAACCTGCCCTAGCAGCAGTGCAACCATGCCAGTACAGTCCCATCTGTAGTTCATAAATCCTGGTAGTTTCAACCAATCTGACACTTGGCTATGATACACCTAATCTACAGCCCAGAGACACTACTCAAAGATTATTCAGAAGTGATTTGATATAATATGCAGTCTTTCTTGCCACATCTGTATGCAGCTGTCTTCTCTGTGTCTTGCTCCTACACATAACTCTTGCTCGTCTCTTGCTTCTGCAGGTGACTCTTCCTGGTCTCTCCTAGAGAGTTATTTTGGTTTTGCAACTTTCAGTACATGAAGTTTAGTGAAACATGAATAATGTTTTACAGTTCATCGTAAAAATATGCAATCCTCATCACTGAACTCAGCCTTTAGTCATCAAGTGGTACAGATTTAAATCAAGTCCCAGGCACAGAGCTGGTGCCACAGAGACAGCCTTTTTCTGCCTATACTTTCTGGTGAAGCCCTCATATGAACTAACACAGTTGTCTGGATTTCAGCACCATGGTTACAACTTTAGCCTGGCTGTTCCATGAGCTGGTTCCATTCTCAACCAGAGAAGGATGTTGTAGAGGTTGCCTTTGTCAGTGTAGAAAGGTTCTACATGAGTCCAGTTTGGTTGCATGTGGCTCTAACAGGTCATCAACCCTTGGCATCAACCCTGCTGGAAATTTGGATGAGAGTCATTCTGCAAGAGACCTCTGTGCTCATGTCCCTTGGTGTTTAGCTTCCCAGAAGGCTTATTTACTCACGACGTCCATTGTGTGAATGTCTCAGGCAGCCCTAGTCTGGGATTCTGCATAAACTGATAAATATTGCCTTGAGTACTAGGCAGCATGTAGAAAAGCCACAAGGACTTCTCTACAGGACTTACTTCAAAGCAGCAATATTAAGCCAGAGGTAACACCAAAAAAGCCAGCTTAGCTAAAACTACCTGCATATAAGTTACTCTGAGGCACACGTCATGCTATCCATAGCCTTCCTCTTAAAACCTATGTTTTCAAAGCTTTTCTCTTCTTAATTTGAGTAATGGAATCCTTATTATTCTAGAGAATGAGAAGCCATTGCATGTCTCAGTACAAAAAAAAAAATTGTCATTTTAGGAAGGATTTTGTAAATACCAAATATTTCCTGTGTAAAGTCATGCAGTTTTTAAAAGAAAACACTGAACAAGCAGAAAGAGTTAACCTGATTCCACTGAGGGAGAATCTGCCTGTGAGAAACCTCTACAGCAGACTGAAATCTAGCTGCTGTTAGTTTATTTGTTGGAAGAAAACCAGACCATCATTTTGCCCACTTCCCAGAAGAGAGTGTCTGTGGGTGTTCTCTTTTCTTTCTCACCAGTAATAGATGAGATCTTGCAATAAGACCTGACTGCTAGAGAGACTACCTCAAGAAGCTATTGTCATGAAAAACAATGACATCAGCCCAAGATCTGTGTTGTTGCTCTTGCACCCTTCCTGTGGTGCAACATCAGTAAAGAATAGTTATTTGTTTCTTGGAACAAGAAATACAGCAGAATTACTAATGCTTTGCTGGATTGTTTTGCTTTCTTACGGCCTTTTTTATCCTAACCTCTAATTATGTTTCTCCGTGGATAGGAGAAAAAAAATTATTACAAATATTGAGTTCTCCACAAACACATGGTTGAAGATGATGGGAAGTGACTTCTCCTACTTGTATGCGTGTGTCCCAAGATAAATTATTCCTCTCTTTTTGAAAAAGATATGTAAATTTATGTGACTCTTTTACTCCATATGACAGGGAGCCAGCACTGTGATTTTGACTGCTAAAGGAAACCTGCATTCATGAGTCTTTGTAGCACTCCTTATAATAGCTGGATACCTGACATGAGCATGTAAATTCACTCAGTTCCTGTCTTGAGCCTGTTATGAATCCATTAAATAAAAACACATGATCTAAACTGGGTTTCTATTCCTGATATAATTTATTCTGCTTCCTCCTGGTGAAAAAGGCTGACTTCAATGGATCATTGCTACTAACAAGTCAGCAGAGAGCAAAGCAGGTTTCACCATAAGAATGAAGGTAAAAGAATGAAAATGCATACAGTGACTTAAGTACAATTTAAATACACTAGGACAGTACATATGATGTGGAAGGTAAAGGCTTAGAAGCAGGATCATCCACTGCAGGAGATGCTGGCTTTTTGGTAGCCAAGATGTTTCAGTGGATATGTCACAGCTTGCTAACTGTCATCATTCCCTCCTTTTTGTGTCTTTCACCCTGGATAGATAACTCAAATTCACTCAAGTTAGAAAAAGGTGATGACCATGATGAAAATGTAACCATTCAGAAATAGGGAGCAAGGCAGAAAATATTAGTTTTGGCTTTCAGCCTCACAAAAGTGACTGAGTTTGACAGACACAAAGTCACAAATTCTAGCCCCTAGAAAGCTGGCATCTCCTCCAGCTGACAAGCTCTGATGGCTTCTTTTCAATAGTTATGTTCTTGTCACTGTCCTCGTCTTCCTGAGATCAGTTAAGGTCATTAATGCATGAAGGATGGAAAAATGAGTGGGTAAATGGTGGTGAGTAGGGAAGGCTGTTAAGCAATTAGTGGTGTAACTCTAAAAAGCAACAGTGCAGAGTGTTGTTGTGCTGTATATTGAGGAAGTGGTATAAAACATCCTGGGGTTGGTCTGCATTCAGCAAAAAAGGCAAATGATATGATAACTATGGTGGGAAGCCTACATCTAGCATAAGCTCTCCATAAGGTACTAATACTAGAATTTGTATCATGGAAGTCGTGTTCTTCCTTCACTGACCCTTAGAATAAGCTGTAGTGTCATTATATAGCCACAGGCTTTTTATTCAGCAGCACTCCTGCTTCCTTTGGTGCATTAGATGAATGATGCTCACTTAATGAACAATAATCCAGTACTGTTTTCCCTTTGATACTCAGTGTGTGGCCCTCCAAATGATTTAATACATATTGTTTTGAAGACAGAACTATGAATTCTCTTAGGAGTTTTTCTTACTACAGTGCATGCATGTGTTCCACAAAGTGAATTATTTCACCGTTGTTGTAGAAGAGGGACTGTTCCACACAAAGGATACATTTCAAAATACCTGGTGATTTTGGTTGCCTAATCTGAGGCATGCTGGATCTGGTTTGTCCAAGGCACTTGCAAGGAGTAGCCCTTAATATGCAAAAATGCAAATCCCATTATTCTTACTGTGAGTTCTCAAGGCTTTTGCAAGTAATAGCCTGAGATGTCCGGGCAGGTACATAGAAAATTAGGAAACACAGAGTTGCAACTATTAAATGCCATGGAATTTAATTCTTCATTCTAGTATGAACTGAGGCATTTTTCTCTCCCGGAATCCCTGTCTCTTACACACGGTGTTTAGATATCAGCAGTAAAACACAGGAATTCTGAAAGCAGAAGTGTCCTTGCCTCCACAAACTCTGTTTGTGCCTAGGGACAAAGGCTACAAACAGATTAGAGGGCTGAGAAGAGAAGACATGGGGAAAAGGAGCAGGAAGGCCACAGTGCAGAATTCTGAGACCCCTTTGACGCACAACAGCAAGTCAGTGCATGTAGTCATGTTATAAAGACCAACACAATTCAAAACAGGAGGCAGCCGAGCTATGGGTGTGAGGTGACTGTCTGCAGTCGTGTGCTTCACACGTTCCAGCACTGTCAGCTGCTGGAAGTCACAAGGGGAACAACTAGCTGAAGAAAGAACAGAGGAGCTGAGCATACAGTAGCATCAGAGAGGATGAACAGAAGACAGAACATTTGTAAAGAGAGACAAGATCCCAAGCCTCACATTGTGGATGGAGGCATAATAGGACCAGTTGTCCTCAGGGTACTCAGCCCTCTGAGCTGGAAGACAGGAAAGAGGGGCAGAAAGATGCCTCCATAATCCAAGGGAAAATGGTCAGCAACCTGGTATATCACTTAGACACACACAGGTCTATGGAGCTGAATGGGATCCATTTATGAAAGGCAGGTCCTGCTTGACCTCCTGCTATGACCAGGTGACCCACTTAGTGGGTGAGGAGAAGGCTGTGGATGTTGTTTGTCTAGTAAAGAAGATGCAATTCCTGGTGGACATGAGCCCCTGCAATGGTGAAGGCTGACTGCACACTGCCCAATGTTAGCCAGAGCATGACAAGTAAGCTGAAGAAAGAGAAGTACTTTAAAAGCACTTAGAAAATGGACTCCATCATCACAGCACAGCAAAGGAACAAGAAGCAACTGCCATATTGCAAGAGGAAAAATTAGTTGTATGAGAATAATTGGATGTCATGTAAAAAAGCTGTATCATCTCTATCCCAGGAGAATTTCAATACTCAGTGCTCTGAACAGCTTGACCTAACTTTGAAGTTACCATACTTTAAGCAGATGATTGACTTAAAGAGTTTCTTTCTAAACTATTTTTTTCATTATTCATCTCTATTAGTTATCCAAGTTCTCATTTACTTTAACGTTAGCTCCTTGTCACTACAGAGCACACTCTTCTGTTCACATAAATCACATTTCATTGTTGCTCTGAGACTAAAGTTCTACTCTTTGATGTTTCATTGTGAATGTTTATCTGGCTCTTCGTGCTTTGCCAGGGATCATAGAGGAATGTCATGGTAGAAATAGAGTTGCCATGTCACCTAGTACAGTTATCCATATTCAACAGCAGATAGTGGCAAAGCCACTCTCTGCATATGTTAACCAGATATACCTCACTCTCACTTTGCAGGTCACTATGATAGGAATAAATCACTGTAGCAGACTGTGGGTTTATTACCTTGACAAGTTCCCATAATTTTGTGTCTAATGGACGCCTTTCATCAGTGACACATTGAGTAAAGGCAGTTACTGCCCTGAAACTGAGTCTGCAAAGAGATGGACATGCTTGCAGTTCTTCTCTCAGTCAGCCCCATGATATGAGCAAAAATCCTCCACTATTAGAGGCAAAAATTTTCTGGGTCACTCAGCATGTAACATTCTCTGAAAAGAGGAGTTATCTTGTGCAATGAAGTCAGAAATAAAATTATGTGATGTGGGACTTTTCACTGAGCAACTAAGTGTTACTTACTTGAATCTTTCTATTAGGGCAAGATGGATTCCGTGCAAGATGGATTCCATTCAAGACAAAGCTCATGGTTCTCAACTTGCTTCACTGGGTATTCTGCAGCACCTGTGAGCACACTAACTGCTGGGATCTTATCCTTTTGCCAAGGAAGAAAGCAATTGTGAGGCTGCAATTATCTCATGAACCTGAGATCATGCAGTCTAAGTGGTTTTTCACAGACAGTGCAAAAAGCTGTATATTCGAGAGCTGTAGTTTTCTCTTAGACTTAACTCAATGTGGCTAAAACTCACAATGTCCTGTAGTTCAGCCACCTTTAGCTCCAGTGAGACAGCAGAATAGAGGAGACTCTGTGCCAAAATGGACCAACCAAGTTGGTTTCAGTTTGGTCAGTTTTAACATAGGTGCTTTCCTACCCTTCCACATACATCAGTTACCACTGTGAGCCTGTGAAACCACACATTTTTATGAAGTTGTATGAGGGAAAAACAAAAGGAAACACAGCTTTCAAGAGTTTCTTTATTACTATATGGTCTACATTATGAGAATAATCAAGAACAACATCTAAAACCAGTCAGGGGTTATTTTCCCTCAATGTTGTATTTGCAGTCCGCAATTTCTTTTCTCAAGGAAAAGATGTTTATAAGCATTGTTCAGTCCTAACCTATCAATAGATACCACAGACAAGAACAGAGTTGAGATTCCTAAGCCTGCACATATAACAAAGCTGGTAAATGCTTTTCTAGAACTGTGGGCTAGCAAATTACAGGCAAAACAGATGTCACACCATAAACACAGCACCAAAGGGGAATATGTGTGACTAGCACTTATCAATGCTGACAATTCACAAAATTATTAATGTGCAGGCAAATATTACGGGATGCATCATAAGATTTTCCTACGATTTTATGTATGTAATGCATGCACAGGTGAAGATTGACTGTGAGAGAAGAGATTCTGACATTACATTAGCCATTAATATGTAGTAAAATGTCCTAATATACAATTTTTAGACTACAAGCACTGCAATTTTTTAGGATTTAAGCCCTCAAAAAATTCAGTAAGGAACCTCAGTAATTTACAGGTGGATACAAAGATTTGGTATGGAATTGAATGTTTTCTCATAGCTGTAAGCCTTCAGTAGAAAAAATCATTTCTCTGTCTGCAACACTCAGGCATGAGATCTGTTTTGGCTCCATCTAGAGATTCATTTACAAACTGACTGTGGTACAGCCACCTGCCATGTCCTTACAGGCTTTGTGTAAGCGACCCAAAGGTACATGATGTTGAGTACCTACAACTATTTTTAATGCTCAGGTTATTACTTCCTTCTAAAGTGCCCTGCCTTTCCCAGTCATTCCTAGAATGCAGACCCCACAAAAGGGCCTTGTTTTTTCTAAGTGAACTTTCAGAAAGTGACCAAATCTCTGTCAGAGGTTATAGCTTGACATGTGCTCTGACACTTCATATTCATCAGCATCCAAAACATAAATTGATTACAGGATCTGTACTTCACTTGTGAAGGCTCCAGATGGATAATGGGCAGCTTTTGGACTGGAGGCTATTTTCTCTTCCCAGCTGAGGCCCGCTCTGGATGCAATTCTAATGAAATTTCATGTAACAAATAGTAGTATTGTTGGACCTCAGTTTAAGCACAATTGCTTAAAACAAAATGGTTTCAACACACTGGAGCAATAGCCCTCAGCTATGTGTAACTTTGTACAAGGGTGTTACCAGGAGGAGCATTTCCACAACATGTTACTGCAGGAGCCTTTCTGTCTGATAGAGCTGTCGCCACCACTAACTTTTGCATCTCGATAGGGTCCTGAAGGTCTTAAAGACCCAGAAGCAACTCATAGCACTTCTGTACTACAAATATACAGGTTTAAGTTCAACACTTCAAGAGCAGACATTGCAGATGGCTGAATAGCAGGAGTCCTTGGGAAAAATAATCTGTGGAGGAAGAATTTCATCATCCTGACTCCCAGGCAGAGAAATGACCTGCTTTTCTTCAGGGATACACAGACTTTGCCTACAAATTTCTGTCCATTTCCCATGTAGGACAACTGTTACACACTCACCTTTATCCATACTGTTAAAAAACATCACATTCAAAAATAAGAAGGAAAACTGAATACACTTATTTGGTTTATTTCAGAAGTAACAGCTTACCATTGGAAAAAAAAATGTATTCACTTCAAAAGTTGAGCTTCTGAGCAAAAGTTAGGAGAAGCTCATTCCCATTGCAAAATTTTGTTTCAGGAAGACACAGATTGAAAACATGAGAAGAAACTAAACACAAGAATCAAAATTTTCATTCTGAAAAGTATGACTGAGGCAGAAATAGCCTCTTTTGCTCAATCATGCATGCTTTGCGAAAGCAAAAAAGAGAGTGAAAAGGGAGTGAACAAAACTAGTAGTAATCAAGGTATTTAGCAAAAAGTGCATTTAAAACTAATTGCATATCAGTGTTTTTAATGTAACATGATTCACTAAGATTATATTTTAAAGATCTCATGTACGTGCCATTACTTGATTTACAGGCTCCACTTATTTTAGTTTATGGTTTCTTCAGTACAACAACAGTCTTCCAGAAAGTGTTAGTACAGCATCCAGAACAAAAACTCTGTAAATTTATCTCAGGTCTTTGTTTGTTACTCGGACACAACAAATTGTTAATCTATATTACTTGTATAGTGAAGAATCAATGGGCTTGGTTTAAAAGAACGTATTAAGGGAAGGCATAGAAATTAGTATGTTATTTCACTTTCATACTCTGTTTTTTTCATAGCTTTTCACAAAACACGGGGGTAAAACCTGTAAGAAATAAAGTCAATTAAAGTTAAAAAATCAAGTAGTGAGTAATGGTTGAAAGAGGGTCTTGTTTATTTGAACAAATGAAAAAGAGCAGAGCTAAGAGGGAGTAGTCCAGGAATATTTCCCCTCTGCTGGTCCAGACAGCTCTCACTCCAGCTGAAAACCACTGACTCAGACCTGGCTCTGGATGCAGTTCCCTTTGCAGATAGGTACCCAAACTGGTATTTAAAGCATTACTATGAGCTCAGTCCTGCAGGACTACAGCAGCCAAAATTGTCTCCTACAATTCTCTTACTGTGCCTGTCCAGAGTAAAGCACTTTTTGGCAGGGCAAGGAAACTCTGCATTTAGATCAAGTCCAAATTTATTTAACATCCATGATAGATGTCTATAGACCAAAAGATACTCAAGTCAGTAGGATAATTCAAACCTTATGTAATGCTGACTTCAAAAGAAAGCATAGCCATTACTCAGAAAAACTCAATTTGTCAGAAGTGTGGGTAATTTTTGCTGCAGAATTATACATGTGAATTTGAACCCATCTCAGTCACAGAAAATTATTGAATATACACAGACAACCTCATTGTAGCCTACAACTCCCTCATGAGGGGAAGAGGAAGGACAGACACTGATCTCTGCTCTGTGATGACCAGTGACAGGACCCAAGGGAATGGCTTGAAGCTGTGTCAGGGGAGGTTTAGGTTGGATATTAAAAAAAGGTTCTTCACCCAGAGGATGTTTGGGCACTGGAACAGGCTCCCCGGGAAGTGGTCAAGTATCAAGCCTGACAGAGTTCAAGAAGCATTTGGACAATGCTCTCAGGCACATGGTGATTCTGAGGGATGAGGCTGTGCTGGGCCAGGAGTTGGACTCAGTGATCTGTGTGAGTCCCTCGCAACTCAGGATATTATTCTATGATTCTATGATTCTATGATTCTATGATTATGCACTTTCAATTCTAATGGCTTTTCCCACAAAGCATGTGTGTAGGTGTATATTAGAAGACCATTTGTGTAAAGAAAAGCCTCACCTACTATATTTCAGTAGTAGGAGGGAATATCAAAATTTTAAAAAAGCATTTAAGGTTAAAAAAAATGTACTTAAAATTAGAAAATTAAGATGGACACAAAAAAAGGTGCCAGTATTACTAGTTACACATGTACTCTTACAGTTCAGTTGTTAAATAATATCTGGCAAAAGAGGCTTAGAGAAAGTCTGTTTTTCAAACTAAAATTAGGTATGCTTAGACCCTTCCTTGAATCCCATTTCCTACTTGTCTTCGCTCACAGTATCTTACTCCTTTTTATCTTGGAGGCCTTGTTATAATGACATGTGAAATACAGTATTAGTATCAAAAAATTAAACATGCATTGTGCTGAAATTATGAGGTACTACTGTGCTATTTTATTCATGAGATATTTGGAGTGATCAGGACTTGAAATCTTCAATTGGATTTTATAGTGCAATAAAGAGCATAATATTGTGGATAAGAGCTGCCATCAGACGTGTCAGTGAGGTAATCCTTGCACAGCTCCTAACTAAGTGCAGCAGAAGAGGAAAAGCGCCATGGATAGGGCTCCATGACAGTGCTGCGGGGCCTGGGCAACACACACTCACTGGGAGACATCCAACACTCCAGGCAGACTCCAAGGACTGGTTAGGATGTACAACACGCCTCTGACTGCCAGAGCAACTCAGGATGGGAAGCATGTAAAGTATGTGGCATGCTGGCTAGTTAAACTGGATTTACAGCCCCTCTGGACTGCCAAAACAGTGCTAAGCAGGTGAAGCTACACTGCAGCTTACATCTCCCTCTGGTCCCTTTTCCTCCTCTACCATAGACTTAACTTTGCATGTGACTTCCTCCCCATATACACCCCATGGCCCTATGATTGCACATGCCCTTATTTTTCGTTGTTTTCCTCCAAGTACCTACTGATTTCATCATGAAAGATATTTGCTGCAATTAATATTTTATATGAAGAAATACTTTGTAGTATTCAGACTGCAAAAACATGCAAAAGCAGATTTTTTATCTTTAGAAAAATAAATCAGGAAATATTGTTTACAGCTCGAGACTTCAAAAACTTGCTCTTACTTGCAAGATGGCCAAGATCACAAGCACTTAGTTTTCACCATATGTTTCTTAGGTTTCATCACAGCTTTTCTTAAATCAATGCAAAACCAGCACAACCAATTAGGCTAGAAATGGCTGGTGTGATCATCTACAGACAGACTAAAAAACTACAGGTAGAAACAATGTTTCTGAACATCCTAGTTCTTAGCAATTGCACTTCATGAGCTCAGTACTTTCTCAGGCTTTTCACTCATGAAAAACTGCAACATGAAAAGCTTACTTACATCTAAACCTGCACGTTTTGGGGATCTAAAATGCCTGCAATAGTCTGGTGTAGTACAAATGCTTTTAGAAAAAATCAAGTATGCCAAGAATGGGAACATTACAGAAGAGACTGGACATAACCATGCAAAAGATCCAGGAAGACAAAGAAATTCTCAGTACAACTTAGACCTGACAAAACTAGTTAAACAGAGTATTTTGTCTGGGATTTGGGAGATTAAGATTTTGTTCAATTCTAAACTTGACTGTTTTCAGATCCGTACCTGTCTGCTCTGCAGTTTCCTCATCTATACTAAAATTTTGATCTTCTGCCTGCCTTAGACTTTTGGTGCAGCTTCAATAAGGAGCAACATGCTGAGATTTTCTCACTTACAGTTCTGTGGAAAGGACAATCTTCTGGAAAATGGGAGGAATGGTTTGAACAAACCTGTTGCCTAAATGTAAGCAAACCTGTTGGACGAAGCAGGAGCACCATTCTGCTTGCTGGGAACTCAACATGGACAGTAAGCACAACTCAATTCTTGAAACAGCACATGGGTCCCTGTTCTTTGGAGAGAGCTGCCAGATCTGGATTCCAAACAGACAGAAACAGCAAAGCCCATAGAAGTATATGAAGTCTTACCATCGCTCTCCTGAGCCCTGCTTATGCTGAGATTTAGGTGATTCACCCCTTGGTGCACTGAGTTTAGGTGATTCACCCCTTGGTGCATTACACTTGGACTTTGTAGTCCAAGTTCCCTTGTGAAGTGTGTAACACTCACCATCACTGTTCTGAATGTCACTCTGGCTAGCCAGACACCTTAAAGCAAGGCTCTAATTTGTATCTCTTAAGTACCTGAAGGGCCTGCATTTAGTAACTTCTGCTGAGCAAGAGAGGCACCAGGACTGCCCTCAACAAATCTCTTAGAAATATAGCATATCCTTTAAAGAAAGAAAAACCCAAAGCTTCTATTTAGAAATGACCACTAACAAAGAATCTTGGAACACCACTGGTTAAGCGTTCCAGTGTCTAATTATGTTCCATTAAAATTGTTTGCCTAAAGCTCAACATTTATCTGGATTCAATTTCAAGACATTTCATCCTATTATAGCTTTGTTAGATCAAAGAATTCTCTATTATCAAACTACTTCTCTTCATGGAGGCAATTATAGGTAGATACTCATTTCGTAACCATGTCTGCCTTTAAAGTAAGGTCTGTGAGTATTACAAGGCATGTGCTTGATTTTTGGCACAAGAACTGGATACTGCATTTGGCACTAGTGTAAGCACTACTGGAACAAAAGTAGTATTGCCTCCCCCATACCATCTGATATTCTCTTTTTAATGCATCCAAGAACTGCATTTGGCCAAGTGGGGGCTGATGTTCAGCTGACTATCCATCATGTCACCGAACTTTCTCTCGAAACACTGATCCTTGGGATGGGCTCCCATTCCATTTCCAGATGTATGACTTTACACTTGGTGATAGTGAAACAGGCTGTATGAGCTGGACACCAGCAAAGAAAGGCATATCAATTAACTGCAAAATGTATAAACCTTAGCATGCCTGAAAAAATTGTGAGTTGTTAGCATTTCAGTCTCCTGTTGCTTCTCTGATAGCTATTAGGTAAAGCTTCTGGCTTCAGTTCTGAAGAACTAACAGGAAAACGTTGGTCATTCTGAAAGGGGAGAGGAGTTCACAGAAATTTTATTTCAGAACGTGTCAGCATCTGGCAGTTATGGACAGTGAATGAACAACAACATGTTTCCAAAAACCTGAACTTTATCATAGAGTTGACAAAGGATGTGAATTATTTTTCATTTAGGGATTGTCTTTGTCTGCTGTGTTTTTAACTTAAATTGCCTCATAAATGCTCCAAAATGCATGCCCAGAGTAAGTAGACTGTGCCACATCTCTAGTGCAAATCCTGACCTTAGCTATCAAATTGTGAGCTGTTTCTGTAAACACCTACTATGGGACATGCCTCAAAAGCAACACCAAAAATCCTGAAAGTTATCCTATAAAAGGTGATCAACTACACCAAATTACTGCCTCAAATGCAGCTACACTTTAGTATTAGCTTCCACACTATGTACTAACATTTTGCAGCTGTTATCTGAAAGACGATTTCAGAGATGGGCAAGAAAAATGAGTTGCTTAAGTACCACGAAAACCAAATTAATTTTCTCCTCACTAATGCTTTAGTCTGTGTACTCCTTTAAACAAAATCTGGGACCTATAGGGCACTCTTATCAGACAGGCAAGGTCCTGCAGAATTGATTAATTTAATGAGCAAATATTTTATGCTCAATACCTATCACACAATGTCTTGATCCATTTGTATGGCTTCATTATGTTCACAAAATGCTTGTCTGTTAAAATACTAGAACATGTGTGTGAGTCAGAGGAAAATAAGTGAAAATACTGTAGGGAAATAGTGGACAAACTACCAACTGAAACAGATGAATAGGGATACCAAGGTCAACAGATTTTCTTGGGTACATCCTCCCTCAACATGCAAAATTCATTGTTCATTGGTGCAATTCTAAACTGAAGTAAGACTGTACTCTTACAAAATCAATCCCATTAATTATGCAAAGTGATTATTGTAATTTTCACCGTAATTTTTTTCCCCTTCATGCAGCAACTTTACGAAAATGCTTTTCCTTCTTGTAAAACAGCTTATCACTCACTTTATGAAGATGCCTAACGAAATGCTTTTATGGTTTCCAACTCATTCACTCATTAAACCTCTTTCAAGCATGTAGTCCCATTACTTGCACTGAATAGCTGTAAAGAGCTGCTAAATTTTTTCTGATTTAGTGCAGCTAGCTTAAATGGACTAAGGTGTTGGTACTTTTGTATTTAGATGCAAACGGCTGTGTTACTACACTTTTGAGCTTGGCTCACAAGACGGGAATTATTAGTTTGAGTTTTAGAACTCTGTTGTTCAAATAGCTGGAAACACTGACTGACACTCAGCTCTTTTGCCAAAGTCCAAACACATTCACAAACAAAAGCACTCAACCCTTTTTAGTTAAACTGCCATCACAAATTTCCATGTTATTTAAAAACTAGCTTCTGAGAAACTTTAATAAACTAGCATTGTTAAGTTGTATTTAAACTGAAGTGCAGAAATAAGCTCTTGCAGAAATTGTCACAAAAATCAGTGACAGTCGATTTTATATGGAGATCCTTCACTGGTGGTTTTAATACAGCTTGCCTGAACCTGACCTGAAAAAAACATTTCAGAGCAGACACAACTTGTTGACCTGTTGCACCAAATACCTCAGCAAGCTATGACTCCTCCACTAAAGTGCTTGCAAAATGAGAAATCAGTTTGAATGCAGAGTTACACGTTTTACTAGTCCCTGGCTTTCTAATCTGTTCTCTGCTACACCTACACATTTATCAGCAGCTCCTCATATCATGAATCCTGTTCTCTTCCACTTTATAGCATCTGCAGTCTAACACTGCAAACAAATAATGTAATTCAACTGAGTAATTACCTTGAACGCGGAAAAAAAATTACTATTCTGCTAGGAATTTTATGCTTCTTGGTAAAAAATACCTGAAGATGTTCAAAGCTGGAATTATCCAGCTCAGAGGTCCCCAGCACTGGAAGGTCATCAGCCTACTGGAGAAAGTCCAGAGGAGGGCTATTAGGAAGATTACGGGGATGGAGCACCTCTCCCATGAGGAAAGGCTAAAGGAACCAGAATTATTCAGCCTGTACAAGAGAAGACATCGGGGTGACCTAACTGTGGCCTTCCAGTCCATGAAGGTAGCCCATAATAAAGATGGAGAGGGACTTTTTTTACCAGGGTATGTAGCGGACGGGACATGGAACAATGGCTTCAAACTGAGGGTAGACTTTGTTGGAGTTTAAGAAGAAATTCTTTACTGTGAGGGTGATGAGGCACTGGAACAGGTTGCCCAGAGAAGCTGTGGATGTCCCACTCCTGGAAGTGCTCGAGACCATGTTGGATGGAGCTCTGAACAACCTGGTTTAATGAGAGGTGTTCATGGTAGGGCACTGAAACTAGATTTTATCTTTAACATCCCTTCCAACTTAGGCACTCTTACATTCTCGGATCTTAGGATGTTAAGAACAGATTTACACTTGCAGCTTCTTTACATAAAAAGATTTTCACACAGCTTTCTGGTGCACTACAACTAAGCAGGAACCCTGCCCACTTAACAGCACATAGCTCAGTTTGTCATTTATTGTTGGAACTCAAAATCTCATCTGTTACCTGCACAAATCCTTCCAAATTTTCTTCTTCCAAATGAAGGTTAAACAGTATCTACATACTGCTAATTCAAATTATGGCTCTTTGAAACACATGACTCCAAACTGAACCTGACAAATGCCACCACTTCAGAAGAGGATCACAAAAAGAGACCAATTGAGACAACAGACTGTTTTGTGCAAGAATGTTTTATTAACAGACCAGACTTTGAAATACTGCATCTGGGCATCTTTACCTGCAAGGCAAAAAAGAAAAAGATATCATTAGGCATATGTAGATCTGAAACAACTCTGGCCGCATGAAAAAGTAATACATTTTTACAGTTTTTAATTTTGGCTGAAAAGACTCATTTCACTGGATTTAAGACTGCAGTAGTCTCACACACGGTAACTAACTTCTACATTAGCATCTCTTTACTGAAAACAGAGATTTCAAGTACCAGACCTAACAGGATAAACATTTCTACCTTGAACCATTAATACACCTATACTTGATATTTAAAGACATGCCAAAACATTGTGCATATTTTAACTTTTGCTGCACTCTCATTTTTGGCATATTTCAGAGACTGTTTACATACAAAAACAAAAGCAAAAAAGCTGACTTGGGTCCAGTTCCTGTAAAGCTTGCTTGAAAAATTGATGAAATTCAGTATGTTGCCAATACTGATTGTAAACATTTGCTTTCAAGTACTTATGCTCTTTCCTCCCGGTCTATACAAAGGAATCAGTACTGGAAGTCTGGTTTTTTCATTCACTTGAGACTATCACTTAAGAAATAAGTGACAAACAAAATAAGAAATAAAGACAACTAGCATGAAACTATCTACTCAGAGGAAAGAGGAATACTCTTCCTCAGATACACAGCCCCTCATAATGACATTCCCTGGAAAGTACTGCCTGTATGTCACCTGAACCTACTACTTCAGTTTGCCCATGGCCTCAGTAGAAACTACAACATTCTTTTATTTTCTCCATGTAGGCTACTTGAATTTTAAACACACACTCTACTCCCAACAGCAGGAAAAGGAAGTTGAAGAGACAAGAACGATCAGTTATCTTAGATTTAGTCTGGAGGAATAGTGTAACAACTGCTTATAGGCATTCAAGTAAGAAACTGCAAGGTCGCTTCCCAAATTAAGGGATGAAGTAAAGCTCTAAGGTATGCCACTTATATGGGATGCTGAGCTACAAGTCCAGTGAAAAACATGAGCAACCGGATGAAGGAATATCCCTTGTTTCTTTGCCAATATACCAACCCTCACAGGCATTTACAACTGCAATGGTGAACTAGAAGCTTCCCATCTGTAGGAAGGCTCCTGAAAACAACACTACCAGTATACATCTGATGTTTAGCAGGAAGATGGGGGAGAAGGATCTACACTGACAGAAGAGCTGCAGCGCTTCCATTAGAAACAGCATCATGCTCAGAAATCAGACAGGAGCATACAGTCCTCAGCCTTGGTTATGCACTAACCTAAAGGACACATCTGCCAATACTGAACTTCCAAGTTTCTGCCACGAGCAGCAAAATTGCTACAAGAATAGTGGTGGGAGTAACTTGACATCACACCAGGCACCAAATGTTACAGCAATTCTGCTTCTCAGAGTTACCAACAATTTCTCATAGTTGAGCTAAAACGCTTTTCAAGAACACTGTCCCCAGTAAGGAACTATTTTCCAGAAGTTGGAATTTCCACATGCCATGTAAACAGTGCTTTAAAACTCTGCTGACTTCACAGATGGGAGATAACAGCACTACGTGCAAGGAGCTTGAACTGAGGAAATCAGCAGCCTATAAAAAAAGCTTCAAGAATTAACACTGTCAATCAAATGGAAAGTATTTCCTAGATCTCCTTTTGCTCCTTGGACAGAACGCAGACCCCAACAAGCTCAATTTGCTGTGCCTTGGCTGTAAGAATATTTTTATACGACTTGAGAAAAAAAAACCCAAAACAAAACAACAAAACAACATAAAACTTCCTTCCCTTCAGAAACTTTAATTTCTGAGAACTCATCCAAATGCAACTGCACCTGCTTTAAACTGTAAAATCACAAGGCTACCCCTTTTTTATGAACCAAACCTCCGAAGCCAGAAATTCATAACTAAACTGTGTATCTGATCTAAAAGAAAAACAGAACCCTACAAAAAACCAATCAAACAAATAAAACCCCACACCAAACAAATCCCAACAAGCCAACAAAAAAAACCATTCTGACTTTGGAGGAATCAGTTTGGGGAAAATTGGATCTTTGATATCCTTTCCAAACACCCTAACACAATGAAGTTTTCTTAAATTCCAGCATACCTGTCAAACCAAGAAGATACTTGACTAAAACTAAGATATGAGCAACACCGAAGGTAGTTTAGTGTCTAAAAAGGAATGCAAAGTACAAGAACTCTGAAAAAAGTGTTGGCTTTGAATGGCAGGAACTTCTCACCAAAGCAGGAACAGCAGTGACAACAACAGATAAAAGACATTGTTTGGAGTAGGTCCTACCTTTAGGACTCAGCTGTCACTGTTAAATCACCTTAAGTGTTAATAAATCTTCTCATTTCTAAAAAACAGACTACTCAAATGGGCAAATCAGTCTTTCAAAATTACGAACTTGGTGACTATACATGAAAGCTTTAAATGAATCATTCTGAAGCTTGAACAAGCTGAAAATTTAGACCAGTCCTAATCAGGTTTTCTAGAAAACCTGAAAAAACCATGCTACTTAAAATCACAATACTTCAATCATATTAACAGGTCATTAAAGAGGCTTCAAAGTTTTAGCCAAGATCCCAAGGCTTCCCAACATAAAACCAAAATAAACAAGTTATCAGTAATGTTTGTATTTCCTACACATATCAGCTACACTGACAATTTAACTTCCCAAATGTTTAAGCTTTGGTAAGACTTCCAAAAGAAAACCAGAACACTATTGTTCAAGTAGCTTTATACTGCAGGTACCACCCAAGAGTAAGCGAGCATGTATTAAACTTGAATGTCTGACAAATAATGACAGCAGCCTGCAGAGCTGAACAGTGGATTGCCTTGGGCAGGATCTCACCATTAGTTCATTCTCCTTATGAGTCTGTTGATCTGGTCTTCTCTGTTACCAGCATCTCCACCTTCCACAAAGTGGATCGTTTTCTTCTTCATTCCACCTCGAGGAGAGGATAACTTGAAGGGCCAAAGGAAGTTGTTCACAACTTTGAAGTTCTTGCCAACAGTATAAATTTCATGGATCACATCTTCCATGCAGATGATGCCAAGCTTTCCTAAAATTCAGACACAGTTTTCAGAAAGATTTGAGAGGCACTGGTCAATAACAAAATAAAAATTATCGCATTGTTACTGTCATGCCTACTTATTCTGATAAACTTCAGGAAGTCAGAAACCACTCACTTTGTCATGAAACTGAATGACTGACTTTTCCAATTAAAATGGATTAGCTGCAGCCAAGTCAACATTTAGATGGCACATTTGGCAAGAGGCCATCAGTTTCAACTGTTAAATATTTGCTGCCAGCAGTGAGGAACAAAAAACAACCCGAACTCACTGAATCTTAGGAAAACAGACTGTTCTTTGGAGAAAATTAGATCAAATACATCTAAACCACTGCTGTGTGTAGCTCAAGGAAATTCACTAGCTATTAAGTTGGGCTGCTGAATAATGCTACAGCATGTTTCCTTAATGCCTTTCCAGAGTCTTCAGCAACATGTTATAAGCCAAGTCTCATAAAACACAGTGCTAAAGAGATTACAACAGAATACCTTCAGGATGTTAATCCACTGCACAGGAAAAAACCAGGCATGACACAGCCTAATCTGAAGCAAAATGCAAATCAAGTGCCAAAAAAAGGGAGAGATTTGAGTGGTCGCTTTCATTCATTCTGGCATCACTGCAAGAGAAGGGAGCTTCCCAGAGCAGCCCATATCCCAAGTGTTCACCACGCTTTGCTTTTACTGAACACACTGACCACTACCTAGTTCTTTTTAAAAGTTTAAAGTCTGTTTACCAGATCACAAAAGTCAAAGACAAAATGTCTAATACTTAAGTCTGAAAGTTCAAAGCTATGATGACTCTTTCATGCTACAGCACTTTTTCGTTACTCAAAGACCTACTGACCTCATAAAGATTAAAGAGGTTACATTTAACATTACAAATTTAAAAGGCTAAAATTTGATTCTTTACACCTGTTTACAATACTTTATGATGGAAGTTACTTCCAGCTTGCTTTGTATTAAGCAACAAAGACAGGAGTAGAGACCATAACTAAACACCAGTGTACTCCAGTGATGCTTAAGGCCAGTTGCCTAGCCCAGCACTGATCAGCCCAAGGCAAGCAGCTTTCCTGTTCTGCTCAGCAGAATTTACCAAGGCGTTTCTGGATCAGGCGGTTGTCAGTCAGGGCAATGCGCTGCTTGTTGATCTTGCCATAGCCTCGCTTGTAGATCAGCTCATGCACAGACTTCAGGTTGGGGTAACTGAAACAGTCACATTCAAAAAAAGAATTTTAAGTCTTTGCAAGCCACGTTTCTCGATAATGCTAACATCCCTCATTTGGACTTCCATACCAAACAACTAAATATCATTTCACCATGTCCCACATGTAAACATAAAAGCAACAGAGAAGCAAATCTCACACCAAGTTCCCAAGACACCAGTGTCAGAGTGCAATCTTATCTACCAGCCATTACCTTTAAAGCACTGCCTTAACCACATTTTCAATTCAAAGCTGGGAAAACATACTGAAGACGAAAAATCCCTGCAAGTCTAGCATACCAAAATGCAAAACCCACCCAAGACTTGCACCCTGATTAGGTCCAACTGTGCCTTTCACTCACCCCCAGGCAATGTAGGGTTCAACAATCCTCAGCATGTTGATGGAGGCTTTGTTGAGTTTTACAAAGGTGCCGTTAAAAATCTGCCGCAGGCGCAGGAGCTGCAGAACCTTGCGAACCTTTGGGCTGACACCGTTGGTACTGGAGAAGAAAGAAACAGCCTGAATTATCAACATCCCAGAAACACTAGGCATCAGGTTAAAGAAAAAACCCCAAAACACAACAGCACGCTTCCCATATAAAAACAGATCTCATTAATTACACAAAGCAAGCTCAGTAAATTAATTTACTCTTGCTATATATTTCAGTATGAAGTTAAAGTTAAGTATTATACTGAAACAATTTAGAACTAGTCTTGTGCTGTACTGAACATAATTCTTCCAATCACACCTTTTTTTTTAGTTTTCTGTAACACTTTACCAAAGTAGAATGCAACAAACACTTGAAGAATAGCTCAGCAGAACGTTTGGGAATAGGGGCATGTAATTTTATCAAGTTAAAGGTGAGAAAGAATTAACTGTCTGTATGTATTTTCAGCCTTGTCTTCTTAAAAATCAGGGATTCCTAAAGATAGTAGGCAGCAAAACGATTTAGTCCTTAATTAAACACACCTCAAGGGCACATACAATATCTACCAACAACTTCTCAAGCCACTGGTAGAAGGCTTTATCTTGTTAATGTATTTAAGCCCTCAAAACAGAGTGGGAACAGGAAAGCCAATTCAGTACTTTTGAACATAAAACCGTTTATACCTGTATCCAACCTTACCCTCTTATCCTGATCACAAAAGCCAGTTTTGGCTCAGCTGGGACGTAGTAATTGCCAGCCTTGCGGGCCATCCTGGCCATGCGGATCTCCTGCCTGTACATGTGCCTGTACTCCTTGTGGTAAGCCTGGGCTCGTGCATAGATGAGCTTCCTTTGTGCCTTGCGGTACTGAAATACATTGGAAATTGCTTCCAGTTAGAAAATGCCTTTCAGCACGTGAAAATCACCTTTAAGTAACACAACATAGTCTAGAACTTCTCCCAGGTAACACAGATCAGTATCACACAGCTCAGAATCCTCAGCTCCAGAGAACCTGGCAGGATGTTACACAGCAACCAATGTTATTGCTCCTGACTCTTCATCAGCACTGTGGTGATGAAGAGTAATGGGTACAAATTGAAAGATGGGAAATTTAGGTTAGATATAAGGAAGAAATTCTTTACAGTGAGGGTGGTGAGACACTGGAATGGGTTGCCCCCCGTGGCTGTGGATGGGCCAACCCTAACAGTGTTCAAAGCCAGGCTGGATTGGATCTTTGAGCAACCTGGTCTAGTGAAAGGTGTCCCAATCCATAGCACGGGGTTGGAGCTCAATAATCTTTAAAGTCCCTTCCAGCCCCCTATGGTTCTAGGATTCTCTGATCACACATCAAGCTCCCCCTCACAAAGGCTTATACCTCCTGCTATAACAAGGCTAACTTCAATGTTACAGACAACTCTACACTTTACCCTTAACTCTGTCCAGAACTTTGTTATCAACCACTAAAAGCATATCTTAGTCCAAAACATTAAGAAAACACCAACATACTGTGGTACTGCGCCACATCAGCAGTAGCAGCAGCTGCTACTGCAGCAGATAAGCAATCTGAGTCAAGGGATCAGAGAACATTCACCTTTTTTATAGCCAAAATCTTCTTCTGACGTTTGGCTTTCATGACCGCATAGGCCTGCCGCTTCTTCAGCAGGCTCTCAGGCACAGAGGGCACCTTCTTTACTCTGAATGAACACAAGAAATAAAAGCCTTTAGCTGGTAGCAAGAAACTCAATGGCATTACATCTGACAAACATCAAAGGTCTCAAACACAACACGTGTGCAGGCCTCACTACCTTGAGCTATTTCACTGCGTCTTCCTCATCCTCACTGTTCCCAAGCCTGGAACAGCATCCCAGTGCAGTTCCCTGGGACTGACCAGAGTGATTTTCTGGTTCAGAACCTGCATCATCCACATTTGGTTCCAGAGAAGAAACCCTGACAGACCAACCACAGCTGCACACAACCATAACTACAAAAACTTGTCCAACTTTGCTACAACTGGTAATGAAACAAAGTCGTTTCAAGAAAACCTCTCTGATCAAAGATCATTTCAACAGGTGCTTGAACAGGAACAGCTTCTTTGGCAGTACTGTGAAATTTACTTCCCAAGACTCTCAACTTGCTCAGATTATCAGAGTGGGTGATGTTGGAAGGGACCACGGTGGGTTGTCTGGTCCAACCTCTCTGTTCAAGCAGGACCATCCCAGGGCACAGGATTGCGTCCGGATGGTTTTGAACACCCCCAGTGAGGAAGACTCCATAATCTCTGGACAACCTGCTCCAGTGCGTGGTCACCCGTACTGTAAAGTTCCTTCTCCTCAACTTCAGGCATTACTTCCTGAACATCACTTTCTGCCCCGTCCCCTCTTGTCCCGGAGATTTTAGACTCTTAAACGCGACAAAACTTATCAGAACGGCATTTACAGAGCCACTATCACCCTGACAAGCGCCTGCACCAGCCCGGCGGACAATCACTCCCTGCTCCAACTCCCACACAGCCCGCCCGCCCAGCCCGGAGGAACTCGTCGCCCCGGCCCCATATTCCCAGCGGCTACGGCGCTCGGGGCCCGCTCTCCCTCCCCACCAACCCACCCATCATGCCGCAT